>FIZR01017407.1:0-91069 GCA_900060175.1 Ferrisia virgata
TTTTTTCCTTTTTTTTTTTTTTTTTTTTTTTTTTTTTTTTTTTTTTTTTTTTTTATATACGTACATGTGGTAAGTGGCGCATTTCATTTGTAAATTAGACGCACCGATTGACTTTCCTACTTGCTTAATTTGCAGTATTTTCATTATTATCGATGGCGTCTTGACCAATGTTACTCTGTCTGTTTAGTTGAATGTTGTTTTTGTTTCCTCAAAATGACTACGTATACTATGACGAATTTTAGCTGTATTAGGCAGCAGTCTAGTCAACGATTTATTTTTATTTCGCGCGTTATGATCTCTTTAATGAATATTGAGTACTACCTATGTGTATTAATTTCGTTGTTTGAAGTACCGTTATTTTATGTGTGAATTTTTTTCTTTCTTTTTTTTCTCTATCTAGTATTTATTTGTGTTTTTATTACTCGTTTCTTGTGTCCGCGTGGCTTTCATTTTTAAAACGATTAGCTAATTTTCATGGCATCTATATTATATTTTTAAGTGTGTTGTTGATTACTTAAGAGAATGATATTTACTCGTTAGTTCTTAAACAGAGACTCAAGAATGCCAGACTTTTTAATTTCTTTTATTATCACATATTTCAAGCAATATAATTATGTATATCTTTCAAAATCAACTTACGTATAATTTTTTTCGAGCATTATGGTAATTTTAAATAAGAATCTTTTTTCTTTTCTTTTTTTTTTTTTTTTTTTTTTTTTTTTTTTTTTAAAACTGGGTTTTTTTTTTCTTTTTTTTTTTTTTTTTTTTTTTTTTTTGTTATTCTTCATTATAGAACTGTGATTTATTTTTCCAATTTTTTTTTCTTTTTTTGGTTTTTTCTTCTTGACTTCTTGCATCCAGATCAGGGTAAACAATACGTTTTGTTGTATATTTACGAATTAATTATGTATTATGTTTAATTAAGTGTATGTTTTCGATAAGTGTAAAAAGAATGTTTCGATTTCCAAGTTGCAATATTATTTTTAAAAGTATTTATTTTAAACAGTGTAGTAATCATTGTTTACTTTGCATTTTTTTTCTTATCCAATTTTATTATTAGAATAATATATCATTGTTTCGATGACGTGTTTGATGTTATTATTTTCTTTTTTTTTTTTTTTTTGTAACTAAACTAATTACTTATGGAAACAACAACAAATAAATATTAATAAATTATGATTTTTAATTTAACTTTTTGAAGTAACAAAATTACAATTAGAACAATATCAAAACAGAATGCTTATATGAATACGAAATTCATTAGATACTATTTATTTTCTACCTTTACCCTTCTTTTTTGATGTTTCGCGAGTGTGTTCAACTGGTTTGTTCGTAGTACGTGATTTCAGTTTAGGAATATTCGTACCGATAAAAATCATTACGCTTTCTCCTAAATAAACATAATTACATGTGAGGGTACAGAAATCGGAAACCATCGTATGTAGTTGAAACTTTGAAATGAAACTTACTCGATGGAAATTCTGGATTACACGGCGTACCGTCGTCGTTCTTAATTTGAACTCTAACTCTACCTCGTACAGCAAATTCTCTACTACGTTCACGGGAATACTGTTTGTTCTCTGGTAAGGCTTTCAGTCCGGATGTACTTAGAACTTCCATTATTTCGGGAATCGTAGGATTTTCGACGGATTTATCTTTCGATACACGACGTCCTTCGGCTATGGTTTTTTTGCTATTAATGTAGGCCGGATAAATGCAAATCCATCTGGAATATGAACCACGTATGAAGGCTACGTTCGAAGAGTAGTGCTCATTAATCAGAAAAACGGTTATATAACACTTACCTTCCTGGTTCACTATGTTTCCTTGTCGATATGCTCATGATTTAGAGTTTAGTAAAACTTTGTAAACTTTATTAACACTTGGTACAACGATTGAACGCTTCAAAATTGAAAAATCATTTTTCCTATTTTATCAGTTGACAACTCGCAATCAGCGGTAGTGAAATGCGCATGCGCAGAAACTGTACATAAGCAAGTCCGTTTTACAGTAAAATAGTAAAATGCAGCGCACCTAGATTGTCTAATAATAATAATATTATCCTCGTAAAAGTTTGGAAATTTTAACGCAATTTTGAAATTTACATTAATGCAAATTTGATACAGATAAGATATTTTTACACCGAAGAGTGAGAAAATTTTCTATAAAACGCGTGCTTTTTGATAACGTGTATTTTTGCATTACATTTTCATTTTGAAATGAGCTACATTGTTTTTTTATCAATCAATCTTGCGTCCACAAGTCAAAAAGTAGTCTGAAAACAACTCTGAAAACTCATCCTATTTTCTTTCAAATTTTTAAAAAGAAAATTTCCTCGATTTATTTCGGAAAATTGCCTACAATATGTTCGTATTTTAATTGTACAACAGTTTCTGATATTGTAAACTTTTCAGCATGATGAATTCCCAGAAGAGGAAAATATCTCAAAATGATTTGCGCCTTCTTATGATGGAGAAGAAACGTAAACTTTCGGAAGTGAAAAAGAAGATAGATTCACCGCTGGCAAAATATCCTTTTTCTATTTAATATTCGTTTGTTTTTAACTCGTATTTGTTTAATCTTTCAATTTCCTTAGCTATTGTATACGTATTTGAGCGACGGTACTCTCATGTGCATCATTTGCCAATCTCCAGTTAAAAACGAAACTGTTTGGCCCGTGCATATTAACGCCAAACAACATCGAGACAACATTGCTAGAAAAAGAGCAGTTCAAAAAGAAGCTCAATCTCCGGTATCCAATATTGGTGCTAAAATCATTCAAAAACAATCTATTCCTGTTACCACGCCCACTGAACCGATTAAAGTTAAAAGTAAATGATGTGAATTAGCGTAAAATTCGTTATGTCTGTGAAATTCTCATTATTTTATTAATTTGCAGGTATTTTGAAGAATAAACAAACCGAATCTATCGATCAAATACCTTCAACTTCAAGCTCTTTTCAAAACACTCCAATTAATGACACAAGTTGCCAAATGGAAGTTGACGTTGAACCAGATACCGGACCATCGAATGAATTACCAGAAGGATTTTTTGATGATCCGATTCAAGATGCCAAAGTAATGAAATAATTACGTAACCATGATGATAATTGTTACTGTTTTTTTATATCATTATTTTGCGTTACAGGCTAGAAATATCGATTACAAAGATCCCATTGAAGAAGAATGGGAACGATTTAAGAAAGAAATTCAAGAAGAAAACGCAGTATCCGAACAAATCGCTGAAGAGGACCAAGATCAAGCGTTAGTTGATCGAGAGATTGAAATTATTGACGAAAATATGTATAACTGGTCAAAGTGCGTAGAATTTTTTTTCATTTTCATCTACCGTTTGAATTAAAATTAATTTGAATCATTTTACGCAGAGTTCGCGAACTTGAAGTATTACTTGAGAAGTTACAAAAAGAAAAATCTGCTAGAAAGAATGTTGGCAATTCGTCGGCGCGAGATGAAAGCGATCATGATTCTTCTTACGGTAGTGAAGAAGAATTTGACGAATATATTGACTGGAGATCGAAACGATCTTTCAAGTAATTGTAGATTTTGTTGAAACGTTTATTTAAATGTTTTATTGTTTGTATTCTTTGTTTACGCGTTAGATGTTTTTAATCCAAAATCAAAATATCTCATCGTTTTTACCCAACAGTTAAAAAGTAATTAAAAATTTTTGGCGAACTACGATTTTTAAATTCATTACGTTCTGTTCATTCGATAGGTGATGCATTTGAGTGTTGAAAATTAATATCATCGCTGGTTTCGAAACCAAGTAAAAAACTTATGAAGCATAATACCGATACATTTTAAATGAATGCATCGATGATTTTTTGAATATTATTTATTATGCATATTCGCAATTAAAATTCACTCTTTATGAGTAGTTCAGCTTACGAAATACCTATTTTTATTGCTTACGATCGTGGTCCAACTTGCCCACTAATATTTCATTTTCCTTGGGAAATTAGTAATATTAGTACGTACCGTATGTATATATAAATAGATTAGGTATATGTATGTAATGTACAAACATAGAATTAACAAACCCCGTACGAAGTTTTCTCGTTATGTACATTTTGTTCTGGTACGGGGTCATTTATAGTGTTATTAAGTTATGATTCATATATATTAATTTTGAATGTCCATTTTGTATGATTTATTATAATAAATTCCTCGTAACCTCGTCCATATAAATAGTATTTTAGTGATTTGAAAAAATTGAACAATGAATAAGAAATCTTTTTATTGTATCGTTCATAATTATTTGTTACTAGTCTTTATGAATTCTCAAATAAATAATACATCAGGAGCGATTGAGATGACAGTTAATTGTTTTAGTACATGATATAATTAGTTATTATGCGTACTATATTATTGGAAAAAAGTTATAAAGAAGTGAAAATATTCTTCAAGTTCTTGATTGAATTGAGTAGCATGTTGGCTTTGTAAACCAGCGTAGAAATCAAAGGCGAATTCCTTGGTTGAGCTGAGTTTGAAGTGACGATCTCACTTTCTGCAGATTTATGGTCAGGATCTGTTTTGGTTTCGTCTCCAGCTTTTGAATTATGAGAATGATGACTGTGAGAGTCTGGATCATCATCATCATCATCACTATCATCATCATCATCACTATTATCATCTATATCTGGGACAGGTGCTTCAGTTGAGTTGGTGGATTCAGTGGACTGGGTAGTTATTGGATCGGTTATATTTCGGGCTGATGTGCTTGCCGCTGTGGACGAAGGTACACTAGTCGCAGATTCAGTAGTAGAAATAGAGCTGCTGGTAGTAGTTGAATTGGCGTAAGCCGTCGATGCTGGTAATGTTGTCGTTGACGAAGTTGTGCTAGTTCTACTACTGCTAGATGTAGACGAAGGTTGAGTGGTACCAGAAGGAGTTCCACTGTCGGTAGCTGAGCTAGTCGTACTTGATGATGTATGTGATGTTGTCGGCACAGGAGTACTAGTGCTGTCAGAAGTAGATGTCGTAGTATGTGGAGTTGTTTGGGAAGAATTTGATGTAGTTGTTGAGGTTCGTATAGTTGTTGATTCTGAAGACTTTGTTTCTTCTTCACTTGACTGTTCATAGGAATGATAGTCTTCATCTTCCGATGAATTTGATTCTTTAGACGTGGTTGCAGATTCATCAGACCCAGACTCTTCGGTCGTTCCTTCATTTTGTTCAGTAGTAGAACTGGAGCTACTAGTAGTAGTTGTACTTGCGTAAGTCGCCGATGTTGGTAATGTTGTCGTTGACGAAGTTGTGCTAGTTCTACTACTGCTAGATGTAGACAAAGGTTGAGTGGTACCAGAAGAAGTTCCACTGTCGGTAGCTGAGCTAGTCGTACTTGATGATGTATGTGATGTTGTCGGCACAGGAGTACTAGTGCTGCCAGAAGTAGATGTCGTAGTATGTGGAGTTGTTTGGGAAGAATTTGATGTAGTTGTTGAGGTTCGTATAGTTGTTGATTCTGAAGACTTTGTTTCTTCTTCACTTGACTGTTCATAGGAATGATAGTCTTCATCTTCCGATGAATTTGATTCTTTAGACGTGGTTGCAGATTCATCAGACCCAGACTCTTCGGTCGTTCCTTCACTTTGTTCAGTAGTAGAACTGGAGCTACTGGTAGTAGTTGTACTGGCGTAAGCCGTCGATGCTGGTAATGTTGTCGTTGACGAAGTTGTGCTAGTTCTACTACTGCTAGATGTAGACAAAGGTTGAGTGGTACCAGAAGAAGTTCCACTGGTGGTGGCTGAGCTAGTCGTACTTGATGATGTATGTGATGTTGTCGGCACAGGAGTACTAGTGCTACCAGAAGTAGATGTCGTAATACATGAAGTTGTTTGAGAAGAAGCGGTTGTAGTTGTTGAAGGTGGTATAGGTGTTGATTCTAGAGAGTCTGCAGAGCTATCATCGTCTTCATCTTCCAATGAATTTGATTCTTCAGGCGTGGTTGTAGATTCACCAGACTCAGACTCTTCGGATGATTCTTTACTTTGTTCAGTAGTAGAAGTAGTATTTTCTTCACTAATTTCATCCGTTTCCGATGATAACTCCTCAGCAGACTCTATCGAGGCACTGCTTTGCTCAGTGGATTCTTCTGGATTCGAATCATCATCAGCGTTTGATTCATCCTCATCGTTAATTTCTGTTGAAGTTTCATCTGATTCAATTGATTCAGATGATTCATTTGATGGTTTTTCATCATCTGATGAAGTGCCATGATCAATGGAAGAATTGTGTTCTCCATTCGATTGGTACTCGTTCATCACTTCATCTATCCAGTCTCTGTGTAGGCTAATGTTTGTAAATTGGTTTGGATGTAGAGTCGACGAAATACCTCTAATTTCTGCAGTAGAAGTAGCGTTTTTCGAGCTTATCAAAGGTGCTCCTGCATATGACTAATATGGAAAAGTTTTGTTTTTGTGAATTTCATTTTGAGAAAAATTAAAATTTAATACATAGACGTGATTTTATTTATGCTTTTTTAGACTTTTACAGCTTACCTCGTCGTTGGAAATGTAACTGTTGTCGTTTTTTTTTGCACAAAATAAATCTGATGAGTGACCGTCGGTCTGTGAACTACACTCTTCTTTCGATGATATCTTCATTTTGGTCGATGTTAAATTTTCGTTATTCTGAGAATTTTCAAAAAATTATAGTTTTAAACGTTATAAAATAGAATGAGTACCATGTAGGATGTAGATAATCCAACACATTATTGAATCTTACACCGTATCCAATAAGATGTAGGACGACTGATTCATTGAGGACTGCATTATTGCTTCCAATTCCAGCACTATTCACATTTTTACCGAAATGAAAATTCTTGCCCATCTGTAATTTTTTTTTTTAAATCCTATAGTCGAATATTTTCTCATGAAAAAGAGAAAGATTCCGTTACAGTAATCGCGCAAACAAATTCAAGAATTTTTAACTATGCAAGTACCTACTTTTAAAAGACTGATATCTCCATTCGTTTTATTTGAAGTGAACCAAGAACGTGATATATTAACATTTTTTACATGTCTTTTCTGAACATGAGGTTGTGATTCAATATCTTCAGTTGTAACTATACCAGCGACTACGACTAATAATTCCGGAGTTGATTCATATCTAAAATCACGTTGAACATTAATCAGGTAGTTGTGTCGGTGTAACGGTGTATTGTCATTCAAAAGTACTTTTGAAAATGTTTTATAATATTTATTCACATATCAATGTAAAGATTTTATGAAAAGAACAAAACACACCTCGAATTATAAAAACGGAGGCCGTTGATTTAAAGATAGGACCAATCTGATTGTGAACGAAGTATTTATCTATAGAAATATTATAAGTAAATCTTACTTTTGAACACAACCGGCTGTAGTTAAAATCCATTTTTTATCTACGATAACGCCCTCACAAAGTAAGAAATTATCATTAGCTGTTTTAATTGTGATAACACACTGGAAAATATTTCAAAATTTACTAAGACATGTTTTCCAACTTAAAAAAGTTGCTAATAAAACAAATGAAGATAATTATGAACTTACGTGGTATGGATAATCTCTAGGCCGAATTTTAGTGGTTGTGGTATTCTTATCGTTAACTGGAAACGAGCTGCACACTTGAAATTGAAAAAAAATACACGAATGATAGAAAACACGAAAAATAAAGTAAAAGAATATAAAATATGGCTTTAAAAAATACACAAAGTCACTATTTTCGTTGCAAATTGTAATAAAATTGAATTTTCAAATGTTTATATAGATTTCTTTTGTATAAAATACAAGTGTACCTACATGAGTAGCTAGATACTAGATAGTTATAGTACTTAACTAGGCATCTATTATAGTTGCGCGGAAAAAATTTGTCACGCCCAATTATGTTCATACAGGTCGAAAATTTTTTCAATCCAAAAAGCGTGAAAACTAAAGGATACCGGCGTTACCTTTATTATAAAAATATGCACAATAATTACTTACCAGTTAGTGTCCAACTAAAGCTAATAATTATTAATGGTTTTATGATAAAATTCATGATTGATGATAACGAATCTGTTCAATGATAAAATTACTTATGATGATGGAAAACAAGAGCCAAAAAAATGTATTCAATCGCATGGTACATTTTGTCAGTGAGTTAAGCTCATCGTGACTTATGTTTGTACCAGCTTATCTGCTTCTCTATCCCATGTACTTGTAAAATTATAATTCATCGCTTTAAAATGATCAGTAAATCTGTTCTGGCAATATTTTATGTTATGACAATTATCTACATACAATTAAGTACCTCGTAAGGTTTCAAAATAATACGATAAGATAAAGACAAGTGGTTTCTGAGGAAACTTCGAGATCTCAATTATTTCGAGAAATACTGTTAACACTAAGCACCAGGGTAGTGGGTAGTCGGTACCTACCTAGACCTACTACCAATTGAATACCTACTACTAATCATATTATATTTTCGCCTTCGATATTATACTGGACGTCTAAAATTTGTTCTTCGTTTGCCTTTAGTTTATACAGAAAAATACGGATTAGGTAATATTGTATTAATTTGGCTATATTTACTGCAATAGAAGATTTCAATATGTGTGAATTTAATCATAAGTAGACATTGTATTGTATTCGAGTGCATTGAAGTACAAAATTTCTTAATCATAGTTGAAGGAATTTTGATTAGGTACTTCCTTGATTCAAAGAACCAAAGTTTCTGTCGATGTTCAATAATTATCTACGCATATAAGTGTCACTATGCAAAGAAAATTTCTAGGAATTTTTGCTTCTTCAAATTGATAATTGAAGTATTATAAATATACATTTGAATACCTGAGTAAAAGTTCTCGATTTTTTGAAACCGTGCTTTTTTCAATGCACATTTTGTGAATGAAATTCAATCTCAGCATTTTTCACAATGGAGACCATTTTATCCGCCTCTTCTGCTGTCTGTTCTATACACACGATAATTAAACATGAAGAAATTACAAGTAAATGTTTAGTAGATATAATGTAATCTTAATAAGCTTACGATAGATTCTGATCGTTGGATTCTGCTACTCGTAACGAATTGGTGAACCGCTTATCATTATTCGCTTTGTTTTGCCTTTGGCTTTAGTTATTATTCTGTGATTGGCTGAATCTGTATGTTTTTTTCTATTCTATACAGTTCCAGTTAATTCAACTTCAATCGTGAATTTCTTGCATTGATTACAACAATTAAAACTACACGTGATTTAGAACTTTTAGAAACGTATCAGCGTTAAGGAAATGTAACGTAGAATGCAATAAAATTAAAACAATATACACGATTGTAAAATTTGAATTCTTAACTGATAAGCATCCTCTACCAATTCCTTAAGCGGCCATTTTGTAATTGCCTAAATCCGTATTTTTTTTCTTCATTGAGCTATACTTATCGTTATTTGGTATAATTAGGTCTTGGATGTAGAATATTAATCTTGAATAATTATACGAAATAGATGAACAACTAATTTTGAACACTTCATTATCAAAAATTGATTCACAATTTTTTTTTAAAGGTACATACGAAACTACTTATTCTTGTAATGAGACAGAATATAATACAGTAAAGTAAAATCAAGCGACATAAGGGTAATATGTTTAGGAAAATTTTAAAACATTGTTTTTTTTTTTTTTAAATTACATATCAAGACGTACTTTAGTAGACTCCGTTATTCCAACTACAAAGCAAACCCATAGGGAGCTACATTAGTAGTTATGTACACAGTAATAATATTTTTTACTAACGTTAAAAGATTAGACATTTCATGAATGAAATTTAATTCCAGTATTCATCATAATGAAACACATTTTATCCACTTCAGCAGCCACCTGTGTAAAGTATAGATAGAGATATATAGGTAAGTAAGATAAATTTACATGCATACATAAAAAATAAATAAAAATACAATAGTTACGTAGGTAATTAAAAATATTTAAGTGAAAATTTTAGATTCCTAAGCGAATGCTTACAATTTTTTCCGTTGGTTTGTTAAAGCCATGACCTGCGCCTTTGTCGATTCTGATTATAAGTGGCTTTTTCTGAGAATTTGAGAACATATGAAATATTTACCTTCGTTTTGACAAAAAGCTTTTCACAGAAAAGTATAACTAAAAGTATTGCAAGAAAAATACTACTCACCTGATTTGGATGATTCTTAGCTTCAAATTGCAATGCCGCAATAAACTTTAAAGAATGTAAAGGTGAAACACGATCATCATGGTCTGAAGTCATGAGTAAAGTAGCAGGGTACTGTTGGTACAAAGAAAATTGTTACTACGCTATAAACTTGATAATTTTTAAATTCGAGGATTTATGAAATATAATTTATAAGTAAAGGTGATAGCGATTATACCTGCTTATTCGGATCATCGGGTATTTTGATATTATGCAAAGGAGAATATTTTAATAAATTTTGAAATTGTTTTTCATCGGACGGTGAACCATATTCAGGTATCCAAGCGTGACCGATGGTGAATTTGTCATAACGTAACATATCCATCACACTGAAATGAGTTTACACTTCCATCAAATAATCCAGCGAAAAGTAAACTAAGATAAGAAAAATTCAAAATAAAATATCAGATTGAGTACTAACCCCACCTCGGGAATTACAACACCAAATAAGTCTGGTCTTTGATTGAGACTTACACCCATCAAAAGACCTCCATTTGATGCTCCATTTGCCGTTAGTAATGCACTATTTGTGTATTTTTCAGCGATCAAATATTCAGCGGCGGCTTGATAATCATCGAAGGAATTTTGCTTTTTATCCAATCGTCCTGCTCGATGCCATTGTTCACCGTATTCTCTACGATGTATAATAAATAGATACCAAAGACACGTAATTACAATGAAATATTTTTTTGTAACTCATCACCTACCCTCCTCCTCTGATATTGGCTACTGCGTACACACCATTGAAATTACTCAGAAACAATAAACGAGTAACTCTGAAATAAGGTAATAAACTTATACCATAACCTCCATAAGCATAAAGGAATGCTGGATTATTTCCATTTTTCTGTAAATCCTGTGACAAAAAAAAAAAAAAAAGAAGAAATTAATGAAAAATGCAAGAAGTTTTTGCGTAAGTAAGTACATAGGTATTTAATAAAGCACACATGTTTGAACGTACTTTTTTGTGAATTATGTACATAGGGACTTTAATTCCATCTTTACTCGGATAAAACTGTTGTTTTATAATAAATTTATTGCGATCGAAATTCTTCACTTTCATTTCCCGGAAAACCTATTCCACAAAAAGATATTAAGGTAGTTTGTACAGGTATACTTGATTTCCCTCCTCAATTCTTAGAAAATTAAAAAGGATAAATCATAAAAAAAAAAAAAAAAAAAAAGTGAGTTGCTATACTTTCAGAATAAATGGAGGCTCCGATAGATCACAATGATAAATAATTCCAGGAGTAAGGAAAGATGTGAAATGGAAAAATATTTCTTTATTTTTCCAACTACCGGAAAAGCTTGTAACTGCACCAATTTGTAGATTAAAATTTTTAATAATTTTACCAGTTGTTATATCAAATAGTAGAAGGACATTCTGCAAATATTAAAATTTAAAAAATTAAAATTTTACTAACAAACATTAAGCTGATAGAGCTGTACTCGAATTCAACGATTCAATAAATGGAATACCTTAACATCTTGAATGTAGCACAGCACTATATACCTATGATACACGAAGGAAGCCCAATCTAAGGTATTATGTTTATCTTCTGGCACAAGATCTTTCCACAATTTTGTATTTGTAATGTTGACGGAGATTAATTTAAAATTATTGGCGTCTCTATTGGTTAAGAAAATGAATGTTTCATCATGATTTGCAACATACTGCAATGTGAAATTATTTCATTAAAATTTACTGAAATGAAACCGATGCTAGTTTTGAAAATTTTCGTTGCAATACTTACTTCGTACTTGGCTTCCATTTTTGTAAACACTGGTATAAGTTTAAACGTACCATTCATTTTATGATTCATTACTTCCAAATCAGCAACGTAGATCATATTATTGTCAGCGCCTGTTCCTACATCTAGAATCAAATATCTACCGCAGTTACTCACTGTGGAAAATCTGAAAAAAAAATCACATCACGCTCGCGTTGATGCATCTACCACTTTATGAAGCTGCCCATGTGAATTCTAAAATTTCACTTTCCACTGAATTACTTTTAAAAAGGTGTACATGTGTAATTGTAAATTTATATTACGTATCCGTTCAGAATGAACGTAGGTAGAGAAGGTACAACATACATGACGAAATTGGGTTGGTCAGGAAAATGGGCTACCAACACATCTTCCGATTGCTCTGTTCCGACCAGATGATAATAAAGTTTATAATTTTTCGCTGCTTTATTTTTAGAACCATCTGCTTTTTCTTTTTGATCAAAATACCCCTAAAATTAGCGAAAATGTACAGTTGGCACAATAAATCAAGGTTAATACTAGCTGTTTTCAACATATACCTAGGTTACCTACCCCATAAAAAATTCCTTTATTATCGTGAGTCCATGATATCGGTGAAAATTTAACATTGTTCAGTTTTTCTGTGTAAATGTCTCCTAGTTAAAATAAAAAATTATTGTAGTAATAATTTAACGATAAAAATTTGCAATAAAATTTCAAGCATTAACTGATGACCCAGAATGTTAAAAATAAAAACCTTTCTCCACATGTTTAAATTGCACAGTTCTCCAATCAGAACCTTTCTGGCTCAATGTATAAGCTAAAATTTGTCCATCGTGGGAGAAATAAGTCATACCCAATGAAACAGTACCATCTTTGCTGAATGTATTTGGGTCCAAAAAAACTTTTGGTTTAGCAGTTAACGAATCTGATACGTAAAGCACGCTGGAACATGAACATAATTTACTTTTAAGACAAAGAGCTCCAAATTGATGTAGGTAATATTCAGGATCAGGAATCTGTATTTATAGGAAATATGCAACATCTACTACTCCGATCGTCCAATATTGATGTGTTTTCTTGGCATCCGATTTCCAGGTTGTTATAGTAATAAAGCTATTTAAGCTATTTTACTACAACTACATACGCTGCAGCTTAGAGAGAGGCGAGGAAAACATTAGGTAATAGTTCGATAAATACCAAGGTACTTTTCTCCTGTTTACAAGGTAACTTACTTTTGATCCTGTAAGCCTGAATTTTGAAAGAAGTAATATCTATTTCCAGCTTTACGAGGAGTGTAACACTTCGGAAAATTGTACAATTCTGTGAAACGAGATTTCACTTCATTACGGGATGGACATTTATTCAGGTAGTTTGTCGTGATGGCCATCTCTTGCTCAACGAATAATTTTGTTTCTTCGCTTTCAGGATTTTCCATCCATCTGTACGGATCTTTAATCTGAAAATCTTTTAATTATTTACACAACGGTAAGAAAGTGGCGGCGAGGGGGAAGGGGATAAACAAAAACCGTTCGGCAATTTTTGGCCATGTCAGATATTTATTACCATCCTTTTTCCCGAAACTAACATTCATTAGAATTTTGACCCAAGGTTATCTCCACTCATATATATCTAATCCGCCGCCAAACTAATCCGATTGACCGAATTGGAGCGATTTTGATCTGTATCGAACAGAATAAATAATTTTATTGTTTGAGAGAAAAAATAATAATAAAATAAATAAATGAACATATGGCATGGCCAAAAATGGTTTTAATGGTTTTCTAGGACCTCAAAACGGATTTTGTTACCCCCCCCCCTACTCATCTACTATTGGTCAATAGACTGTAGTAGTTTGGTTTTAATTGATAATATGACATGTAAAATCAGGATAATTAACAAAAACCCTTTACCCCATACTCCTATAATCGGATATACTATTTGTCAAGTGAACGAATGGGGTTTTTATATGGTAATACAAGCTGAAAATCCGTAGAAATTAAATGAAATTTTTTAGTTTGAGAATTTAAACAGCTTGAAATTTCCGTTCATGCGTTATCAGCGATACAAAAGATAAAAATGGAAATTTGGCCAGAGAATTTTTGTGTTTACCTTACCCGATATTTTTGGACACCCTGTACAACTGATTTCAAAAACGATTGATAAAATGAAAAACTCAAAACTAAAATAAAAAAAGTTTCTAATTTCGTATATGGGGAGGTTAAAATTAAAAGACCACTCGGTATGAGTTTGTTCCTCGCATATCTCCCTCCCAAAATGGCCACCCTACCACTGATTAGGAAAAAGCATCGTCGTGATCGTAATGCGATGCTTTTTTTCAATTCGCATAACTGTAACATTCCACGAAAATCAGTTTGGGATGTTTGTTTTTTTTAACAATTACAAAAAAAGCAAAACATTACTTTTGTACTTCTGATAAAGTGATAAGGATAAAAAAATATGAAAAATATTCGTAATAGCTGAATTTCAATGTTCTCATTCATTCAAAACAACGTATTTCATTCTGTTTTCAATAATCTCAAAGTTTTTCAGTATTTTTTTCATTTTTATCTCTACTTATCAGAATTTAAAAATTACTTTTTGCGTTTCCCCTGTACACAAAAAGATACATTATTATTGGTACATTATGACATATGTATGTTACCTTTAGATGATAACAAGAACATTATCACTTACCGTAATGTTGTTGGGATAAGTATCGTACACATTGTTATCTCTTCTAGGATTGGGATAGCTGGCGGGAGAAATCTGAAAGATTTTTTGTTTTTAAGTAGGCATAACATGGCACAAAGATACAAACTGAATTTAAAGTAAAAATAAAGAGGCGTCAAATGGCTAGAATGCTGAAAAAAATTCACGTTATTTTGTACTCCATGGCTCTGATCAACCATGATCTTGTTATAGGATCAGATTTGAAGCAATAATCATGAATACCTGAATATCTAGGTGAAAAGAACCTTCAAGTACCTTATTATAAGGAAATTTTTACACCCAACTAAGCCATGAAATTTCATATAAAAATTTGTAAGAAAATAATAATAGATAGGATGTTCATGTTTTTTTTTCATGATCTGGTAGGTACAAGTACTAGCAGGTAAGTAAGTACCTATATGGGAGCTATTCGAAATGCACAGAAAATGTGTGACCTACAAAATCAGTTTATGTATAATGATATTATTCATTTCACCTCATCAAACTTCTCCGAAGAATTATCATCTTCAGAATAATCTGAACTTTCCTCGCTTGAGGACTCTGATCCAACTGAAGTAGATTCTGTTTCTTCAGACTCTATAGATTCTTCACTTGAATCATCTGCAGAATTTGTTTTTTCGCTTGTTTCATCCGATTCTGAACTTAATTCTTCTTCAGACTGAGACGATTCTTCAGCACGAGTTGTTTCTTCAATTGAATCATCTAGTTGCGAATCTGATTCATCTGAAGACTCGTCTGGTGTAGTACTACTTGATTTATATGAATCTGCTGAAAACTTATCATTAGGTGTTTCTAATTTTTCATCGGTTTCTTTAACAGTTTTTGTTAAAGTTTGAGTATCTGCGGTTTTTAGAGCCTAAATTTTTATAGAAAAAAATCCAAGAATTAGGTATCGTTTTTTAAATTTAAAGGCAAAAATACAATACGTATATAAATTATACATGTTATAAAAAAATAAGATAATTGACTGGTTATTAGAACCTTACCTGCTTGAGATGATCTGGGTAGTCTCCGAGATGAATTTCATTAACACCTGTGTTACTGAGGATTAGATGCGAGTAACATGCTGCAAAAAAAGAATAAGGGAAATACGTCATCTTAATGTAGGTATATTGCACAGTTTATTATTGATTGATTTAATTTTTTAAAACTTTTCTTATAAATTGAGTTATTATTGTTTACATATCTGAGTACCTATCTAAAACTAATTTGAATTCCATATTTACAAACATTTAACGTTACATAAGTCACTTGCACTAGTGGAATTCCTTATTTACCAGATAGGTAACTAATTATGTGATGAGATTTCTTTCAATTAAGGGTAGTAAAATTATATTAATTATATTTTAAACGAGAAAAATTAATGTCGTAATTTGTAGATACCTTTTAAAGTCCAGATACTAATTATTAATACACCTACGGGGGATTTCATGTTTAATTAACAAGTACGCGCTACTAAATCAAAGTAATAACTGATATCTTGTGTAAAATAACGATAATACTTATAACAAAAAAAATTAATTATAATTCACGTGCCAAATGCATTGCTGTATAGACTATTCTATACTTCACGTAATCTTTTTCAATAGGTACATTATTTCATATGTAGGTACTCGTGAAATGAGAACTCATCGATTTGAAATGAATTATATAAGCCTGTTCTGACATTTTATACCTGATAAAAGTTTCCATAATTCAACATCTTCAATTCTCGAGTATTCAAATAACACAATAACGCACGATAAGTCTAAATTGAACACTGAAAAGAAACAAGGGAATATGTATGTTAAAGACATGTTTTTCAAGTTTCGAAAATTTACTATTGGTACTCACTACTTGACTCTCGATATAAACTTTACACAATCATGCCTTAAAAGCTGGGTACAGAGGCCACGGATAATTGTTATCAACTGAATATTTTCTTCGGCTTAATTTTATAGCCTATGATAATATGGTTTGATCTTATGATCTAATCATATGCCTGTACGTAAGCTATATTTTTTGGAATTTTTGTGAAAGTAAAGAAAAAGTTTCCAATCTATAAGTTTTTCATACACTTGAAACTGGATTTGCCTTAATAGTCTGTCCAATTGAAAAAGGAACCCCTGGCAAATGTGTAATAAATGATCTTGTCCATTAGGATGTAATATAAAATGAAATGAATTTTTCAGACATCTTATAGGTTAACAAATATTGTTTATCTAGGTACTGATAGTGATAAGCCAGGACCTTTTTAAATTGAACAGACTATAATTTAATACATTAGAACAATCAAATTTATAAGTAGGTAATTGTGATAAAAGTGATTAATCATTTCAACTAGTCGTAAAACACGGCATCGATTAAAAATGTTCAAAGTGTCTCAATCTCAATTTTTTGCTATTCTGGGAGTAGACCATAGACGATCCTTACGATTAAAAGTAGTAACTACCGCGAGTACGACTTTTGCAATGGAGGTAACACCAGGCGTATTGAATTCCTGTACAATCATGCGCATGTTTTCAAATTTTCACTTTCGATATTCAATGCAAAACCAACAAAAACAATAAATTATTTCATTTTTCAGAATTTCTCGTCTCAAAATATCCTGTAAGTCTAAGTACGTGACAATTTTATATTTTGATCAATTACTTAAACATTTTACATATTCAACATTTAGTCCAAACTGAATTTCTCAAGCAATGTGATAACGTTGATACCTATTCATATTTTATTCTCGCCAGTTATAAATGTTCGTTTCATCAAGATTTACCTGTTTCGAGTAAGTACCCAGGATTATGCATTCATTT
This sequence comes from Ferrisia virgata, assembly GCA_900060175.1. Classification (NCBI taxonomy): domain Eukaryota; kingdom Metazoa; phylum Arthropoda; class Insecta; order Hemiptera; family Pseudococcidae; genus Ferrisia; species Ferrisia virgata. The sequence goes on from FIZR01017407.1 coordinate 17,471, forward strand.
TTTACTTCTTTCATTAAGCTGCATTCCAGAAAATCAAACTATCTTTATTTTATATTATCTTCATCCGTTAATAAGAATTATCAGTACGCTGTAAATAAATTCGTAAAAAAAAACAGCCTCTCGCTCCAAACCTATTCAGATTTTCTATACCTCCCAGTGTACTTAATACCTATACTCTCCTGATAGCTGATACTCACTTTACACGCGCAAAGGTAATCAATCATTTCTATCATCAAAACATGAAAGCACTCAACACGTTTTATTGAAAAGCTCGGAAAAGCTTTGATATTTTCGCGTGCCGCAATAAAATTACAAATCGTTCCACTTGGTGTCATCTCTGTGACCTCTTCCGTTCGTAACCTAGTAAATTATCAAACAGTTGAGTTCTTTAAATGTTTTATTTATATTTAGCCATAACTCATACCTCTTTACGTCATAGATGTATTATATTTTTACTGTAGAATAGAATTACTTCACATCGACTATTTTGTATTGAATTGTTTACATCGGATGTGGTGTTTTTGTCGCAGATAATGCAATGGAAAAAATCTTGCCGAATGTTAGAAAAGACAATTGCGTATGGGATTTCGTACTGTTGAATCCGTTAACGGAGGAATCTTTTTTAAAGAATTTATATTGTCGATATAAACAATCTCAAATTTATGTAAGTTATTTTAAAGCAAGTTTTTCAGTAAGTTTTGTGACTATATGTTTCCTGATTTTAAATGTTTTTTTTTTTTGTGTGTGTGTGTTCCTCTTTACTAAGACTTACATTGGAAATGAGCTTATTTCTGTTAATCCGTACAAAAATTTGGAAATTTACTCCCGAGAGATTGCTCTCACTTATTTATACAAAGCACCTTTTCAACTGCCACCTCATATGTAGGTTCATGTTTACGAATTTCAGTAATTACCTAACAAAAAATCGATAAATTTTTAACGAGTAAAAAATTGCTTGTAGCTTTTCAATTATTGCAACTGCTTATCGTTGGCTCAACGATAGCAATGAAGATCAGTGTATCGTGATGTCGGGAGAAAGTGGATCTGGGAAAACAGAAGCCATTCGCAAAATGCTCCAATTTTTATCATATGTGATTTTTAACTGTGATGTTACCATAACGCAAATGAAAAATAATATATTGAATGCGAATAATATTTTAGAAGGTAGGTTTTCCTTTACGAATTTTCTTTTGATTTTTTATTATTTTTATTATTGTAATTTTTTTTTCAAAGCTTTTGGACATGCATCGACGTGTTTCAATAGAAATTCTTCAAGATTTGTGAGTATGAAGAAACTTTTGTCAAGATTCGAAAAAAATATTGCTCAAGTTTTAATGCTCCTAAAAATACATTGTTTCAGGGTAAATATTTAGATATTGAGTTCGACCATAAAGGTGAACCGGTTTCTGCCTGTTATACATCTTGTAAGTATTGCTTATTTGGTGGGAAAAATATTTATATATAATGATCACAGTTACCAATTCATTTCCTATAAGATTATTTTTAAAAAATAATAATTTTTTCGTTATTATTTTCTAACTTTATGCAATCAGACCTTCTCGATAAGGTAAGTTTTAATTCAATAAGTAAAAACTATCGAAAATATAATATTGTTTAAAAATATGATATTTTTTTAAGGATCGAATCACCAATCAACCGTTGGGTGAAAGAAATTTCCATATATTTTATCAACTTTTAGTTGGCGCTGATGTATCTTTGCTTAGTAAGTATTTTTTACACGCTTACATTCTTTGATTCGTATATTGTTGATGTACCTTTATTCATTTTAAAAACAATTTTTTTTTCATAAGAATCTCTGAAATTACAACGTAACGTACTATCATATTTGATACTAAAACAAGGAGGATCTGCTTTTACATCTGAAGACGATAGGCAGAATTTTGCCTCCGTTAAAGTAAATACCTAGAAATTTAACTACACGTACCGAATAGAAAATCGATTCTTTTTTCAGGTCGAGTAATTATTAAATATTTTTCAGAAAGCAATGGAAGAATTCAATTTTACTACAGAAACAATTGTGAACATTTTAAAAATAATTTCCGCCGTTTTGAAATTAGGTAATTTAGTTTTCATTTCCGTTACAAATATCGACGGAACGGAGGGCTGCGCGATTTCTAACGAACATGGTAAGAGTGTTTATTAATCGTTGTCATGCTATGTCAATTTATTCTCGATTCTCGAAGCAGAACTTGCGCATTTTCAGTTATTTTTTCTTCTCGTTTAGAAATGTACGATATTTCGGAATTGTTGAAGATCAATATTAATTCTTTTCGGAGCGCTATCACTTGTAGAACTATTTGCGTTAATCAACGTACGAGTCAGGCTTCAGAAATGACTTTAATTAAATCAGAAATGTCCGCCGATGAGGCATCGTATTACTGCGATCGTTTGTGTAAAGCTTTATACAGTCGATTATTCACGTGGATTGTAAAAACTATTAATTCCAAGATGAAGGTATGAATTAGGTAACGACAGCTAGAAACATTTAACAGCATGGAAAAAAATCGACGATTGAGCAAATTGTTTTCCAGCTTGAACCACGATGTAGAAGAAGACATCTTAGTTTTTTAGATTTGTCCGGGTTTGAAAATTTCGATAAAAATGGTTCTTACCAATTTATTATCAATTATTGCAATGAGAAACTTTACCAAAATGTGTTCGAATCGAATATACGATCTGAACAAGAAGAATATATTCGAGAAGGTATCGAATGGACGCCAATTGATTACGTTGGAACATATTCAATTAGTGATAATAATGAAAAGGTTTGAAGATTACATCGGCTTTAAACTGGCATACCTATTAAGTACCTATCTAACATTTTTCGCCGATTGTTTTCAGGTATATGATGAACTATTATCAATACTAGATTATTCGAATGATTTGCGTTATTTATCAAATGAAGAAGAACTTGTACAGCGACTCGATAAAATTAAAATATTAGCAGATTCGTCTAGTGAACAAGGAAACAGCAAAGTTTCGCACCTTATTCATGTAAAAGCGTCAAATTGTTTCAGGTGATTACAAAATGATAAACTTTATTCATCATCCCCGTAACAGATGGCATTTTCATTTTGGTAGACTTCATTGTTAATAACAGATTTGAACGCATTTTTACAATAATTATTCGATTGAATTAATGTAGAAATAATTTTTTTTCGCAGTCTGCAACATTACGTTGGCAATGTCATCTACGATGTTGCCAAATTTACACCCAAAAGTAACGATGTACTTCACAGAGATGTATCGATTGTGATGTATAGCGGTACTCATCCTTTGATGAAAGCACTTTTTCCCGAAGGTAAATAAGGTTTATTTTTTTTCCAACGTACAGACCTACGTACAAAATTATTAGTTTTATTTCGATGCATTTGTATAGTCTGTTTAATTTAAAAAGATCACTGGCTTATCTATAAACAATGTTGGGTTAACTTATAAAATATGATTTTAAGACATCCTATTGTTTATCGATGAGCCAAGGATCTTTTTAAATTGAACACACTATAATTATGTTCACTTAATGACTTTCTTTATTTCTGTAGGTTCGCCAGAAATGTCGAGCTTGAAAAAGTTACCAGTTTCTATTAGCAAACAGATAAAAATATCGTTAAATGGAATATTTCGTAATCTAAATAATAGAAGATTATATTATGTCAAATGTCTAAAACCTAACGAAATAAAAGAACCTAACATTTTCGAAATGAATGTTGTCCTACAACAAATCAGATGTCAAAGGTGGGTTGTATTTAATCTTAATAAACCTACAGAATCCATAGCCAGTTATTTTATTTTTCGCGAATAAATATTTGTTTCAGAATAATCGAAACTGTACGTTTGAGAAGAAGTGGGTTTGCCTTTCGTCTTTTACACAGTCAATTTTTGAATCGTTATAAGATGTTATCATTAAAAACATGGCCATCTTGTCGTCTGTCTGCTATTCAAAGCATACAATATTTATTACACGATTTGCCCATACCAGCTGCAGAATTTGCATTTGGAACGACCAAAATGTTCATAAGATCACCGAGATCGGTAAATAAATTTTTTCTATGATACATAATTACCTAACTAGTTAACCACTTATAGTAATCCTCGAAATTATACGACGCTAATAGAACATTGATCTTGTACCATACTTATTACTCCTTCGTTTAGTACTTATACTTAATTGATAAGAAATATGAAAGAAGCGTTACTATTTACGTAGGTGTCTATTTGTAGTTACGATGGTATGTTTACAATGCAATTGTCGATAGAATTTAATAGCAGTGTTCGTTCGGTTTAAAATATTCATCGAGTGCACAAACATTGTAAATATTATCGTATTCTCCAAGGTAATAAAGAGGCAGGCATCTATAAAACGAACGCCGATAACCAGATATTTCGATACTCTATTCTGTTGATCTTGGCTCTTTAAAATTTTTTGTGAGGAGATTTCAAAAAATGAAAATCATAATTGAATAACATTATTATACATTATGATGCAGAATAGGTTAAAAATCTTTCTGTTGTTCTGATGCGATGCTCTTTAAAACTGACCGTTGATTTTTAGACTCCACATATAGAATTTGGTGAATATATCTCGAGTATCATATATCGTAAAAATTTTTGATATTTGATAAAATTTGGTATTTTTAAAACAGGTGTACGAGTTGGAAGAATTCCGACGTCAACGTTTGGACGATATCGCCGTCATACTTCAAAGCACTTGGAGAAAATTTTCATCGCGCAGGAAATTTCAAAAAATTCGTAGAAGTCAAAGTATTATTGCTAAAGCATGGAAAAACTATAAAGTAATTATTTCTACGCGAAGTTGAAATTAGAAATTAACTGAAATGAATTTTTTTTTTCATGGAAAACAAGTTTTCCCTCTACTACTTACTTGTTATAGAAAAGAAGAGAATATGGATTGATTAAATGTAAGCGTCAGATCGATTGGGCGGTTGAAATTGTGCAAAGACGTTATATTCAATGGAAACGTTATCAGTTTTTAATGCGACTCATTGTGGAATTATCGCCTCGCACAATGTCACCATTAAATCAAGACTGGCCCTCTTGTAATATCAGATTAGCCGAAGCTAGTTTATTGTTGAGAAAGTTACATCATAAGTGGAGAGTAAGTGCTGTTAAATCGGGTACAACTTATTATCAAAAATTTATTGTTTTTTTTTTTGGTACAAAAATGTGGTATAATTAATCTGATATTTTAGTGTCAAATTTATCGATCTCAGTTTAACCAAACCACTCGTAACAAAATGAGGGAAAAAGTCACTGCCAGTTTTTTATTCAGAAACAAAAAATGCTGTTACACAGACAGGTATGTATACCTGCTCCTTATAAAATATGATTAGGCAATTCATACTACATCAATTAGATGCAATAATTGTGATTGCAGCGTTCCTAAACCTTTTCTTGGCGATTATGTTCGTTTGAGACAAAATAGTCATTGGAGAAGATTATGTTCGGGTGGAAATGATCAATACGTTGTATTTGCTGACATTATCAATAAAATTACACGGTCCACGGGAAAGGTAAGTCTAGTGCGAGTACACTTTTGTTATGAAATAATTTTTTCTCATCGGTTCATCTGGTACTAACATTGGTTTATTTTCTGCCAGTTCATACCAATGTTATTGGTAATATCTACCAGTTCAATGATGATATTGGATCAACGAACGCTTGATATAAAATATCGTATACCTGCTTCTCAAATACATCGCATTTCATTGTCTCCATTTGCTGATAATATAGCAGTGGTTCATATTCATGCAGTAAGTAAAAGTACATGAATGGGAAAAAATAAATGTTTCAAAATAATCGAGTCACTGACCGCGCAAACCTAAAACTAGATAAATTGGCACACTGAATAACAAAGCTATGTAAAATCTTCGCACCTAAATGCCTATTTATAGTTGTTGAAATTTTAATTCATAGAGTGAACGAGATTCAAGCACTGGTGATTTACATTGTTTCTCTTCTTCGTAAAATCTTCAATCTAATTCTGGATGCTTTTTCGTTACAAATAATCACTACGAAAAAGGTGATATTATATTTCAAAGTAATCACGTCATTGAGGTGTCCACAAAATTATTCCTGGTTGTTCAAAATGCTGTGGGAAGACCGCCGGATATTAATATATCTACGATGTAAGACAGTTCATGGTGTACATTGAACGTAGAATACATTGATATAAATTTTTACAGTAATAAACGAATAATCAACTTTTCATTTCTTCAGGTTCAATGCTTATTTTCACCAACAAATAGTCACGATTTCGTTTTACTGCATCAAATCGGCAATTAAAGTACCATCAGAGCCTATTAAAATTATACGCAAAGGAAATAAAATGGAAATCTGCATATTCAAGGATTAAATTACTACAATTATTAATGTTTTCGCAATAATAATGTGATATTGTACCGTATTTTGTTATCTATTTTTAAAGCACCGAAATATTTTCCGTTCATGTGTTGTGTGTTCAAAATATTAAACGTTATCTATGTAAGAGTAAGTTATTTATCCTTTTTTGCTAGAATTTAAAGAACAAGTACACGGATTACAACACAACAATGAAAGTTTTATTCAAACGCTTATAACAAAGATAGGTATTAATCTCGAATATAATGCGCACTGATTAACGTTTTATACAAAAAATCATAAAAAAATAATAGGTAGGTTTCGAAAATTATGGCCAAGACATAGATTTATTAGGCACTTTCATTTTTCAAATTTTCGTATTGATTCTTTAAGTTTTGAAGTTCGGTTTTTAATTTTTGATTTTCCTGAGTCAAAAGGGATACCTTTTCGTTGTATTTTTCTCGTAACTGTTGAAACAGATTCATCTGATTTTGATATTCACCTTTTATATCTTCGTTCAGTCTATGGAATACACATTACGACATTCGTTGATTAATTATTCTATGCAGAAGAAAAATATAAACAATTAAAAAAAGGTTAAAACGTACTTATTTGCACTGCTGACAGTTTCGATCATTTTATTATGACGTTCTTTTTCTGCATTTATTTTATCTTGCAAAGAAGACATGTCTTTTTGCATGTTATCCACTTCCACATTACGAATACTAAGTAAATTTTTTGTTATAGATACGATATCCTTTAGAGATAGAATCTGTAAATTATTCATAGGTATTTTTTATTTGTTGAAATCATTTGAAACGCAAAAAAAAAATTGAAGACGTACTCACTTGTAAATTTAAAGCCGAATTTTGTTTCTCTAAATTCAAACAAACGTTATTTTTCTCCTTCAACAGATCAATAACCTTTTCCAACAATCCTTGTAAATCTTTATTCTTCTTTCTTAAGACTTCTGGGGTGTCATCTGCAGTAGCGACTATGTTTTCCACATTGATATTCAAATCAGCTTCACTTTTTTCTGCCATATTTATAAGCACAATCGGTAACAAGGAAAAAAAAAAAGGTAAATGTTAGTTCGATTTTAACACTAAATCGAATTCAGAGCATGTAGTGAATTCCCTAGTTAGAAGTATGGTGCATACGTGTATTTATAAATAGATCCCGTACATAAGGCTATTTATACATGTAAAGAGATAATCCCCCCTCGAAGTCTACACGATCTGGAAGCATTGCTACTTGTTTCCGAATATGAATTTATAATTCGAGATGTCTCGACATTTCATGCAAATAGAACCGAATTAAATTTGAGATCGATGAAAAAGCGTTGATTTACGATTGGAAATTACTTCGTTGTACACTTACTTTCTATTTTTCGTCGTTTAGCATCGTAATTGTGCGAAATTTCATTTTTTCGTTTCGCTGTATCTACAGATGGTGGCGAAAATGTGACTTCATCGTTGACGTACTCACAAGTTGAATAAAACGTAGAACATTTACCATCACTATCTACACTTTTATAACTTTCGTCTTCAGTAATTTCATCGATAAAATCTTCGATAATATAATTTTCTGCGATGTTTTCATCTATAGACGAATTATCGTCTTCAGTAGTTCTAACATCTTCAATACGAAATTTTGCGTTTTCATCGTCGTTTAATTTGGCAGCCGAATTTACTCGAGCTTTTGGGCTAGACTTATACAGATATTGGAACGTTCTATAATAAACAGGTTGCGGTTTCTTGTGGTCCATAGCATCGCAGTCGATAGCATTTACGTCAAATGGAAATAATCCGCATTTACGAAAACCTTGTTTTATCGTATTGGTGAATTCGGTAAACTGTATAATATTCGAAATTACCGTTTCGATATTTTCCTCTTTAATATTTTCGTTATTATTGCGAGCGGGCCAAAATTTCACTTCAGTTTTCCACATTTCCAAAAATAGTTGAAAAAATCCGTTTTCAAAAGGATGTACGTTGCTGGCGTTGTGTAAAAATGGTATAATATGAATGCCTTTTTCTTGGCAGAATTCATGAAGAGCGAAACTAACATAAGTGACTCGTGGATCAACGAAAAGAACGATAGGAAATTCGATATAGTTATTGACTAAATAAGGATAAAACACCGTGGTTACATAATCGTAAAATATCTGGCATTGAGATTTACCAGTACAAACACAAGTGTAGGTTGATTGTTGCAGACAATGCTCGGAATTTGGATCAGAAGACGAGAGATTTTTAAAATTAAGCATAACAGGAGCTAATTTCGCTTCAACGTTCGAAATGAAAAGTATGATTAGAGTTTCTTTTTCGTGGCATTGTGAACTGTTGTTTTTCGACTGACTATTCAAAGTCAGTGGAAGCTGTCCCATGCAAAAAATCCTCTCAGAATCGAGTAAAATTTCAGCATTTTTCCCCAAATTTTTTCGTACTTTATGAAACCAAGTTTGAAGTTCAGCATCGTGTACTTGAGGATATTTAAAGTTGTCTAATTTTTTAAAAACCACTTCCGGGTATCTTTTTTTGAAAGCTTTGTACCATCCGGAACCGAGGCTTCGATTTTTAAAGTATTGGTAGACACTCGAATTGTAACTGGATTCGATAATTTTTCGCACAGAAAATAGGATGGAGTCTTTGGTGGTTAGTAATCCTGAAGCAGTATTTTGTACAGCCCAATCTCTCAAACTTTCTTCTATTTCTACACCAAGAAGTGGATGAGGTCCGGGTTTACAATACGTCGCAGGACTTTTCCCTTTCACTTTGTCAGCTAGTGTTTGACGAGGTACATTGTGAATTCTGCACATGAAAATATTTATTATATTATTTCCATGCCTGATTCATTACAATGAGAATGAATTAAGTACATACTTTGCTGCAGCTGTTACGTTGTACTTTCCATCTTTTACATCTTGTAAGGCATTCATCAAATTGGAAATTGTGTAAGGTTTTTTGGCTCGTTTCATTGCGTGTATAATAATCAACGCATATAGGAGAAATTCTAAAAAAATTTAAAGAATAATAAAACATTTTTGTATTTTTTAAATAACTACCGGCGTAATTTTTTAATTCAAATTATAGTTAGTGTTTCCTTGAACAAGTTGTAACATGATTTTATCCAAATAACCATGAAAACTTATCCCTTTCATGAAACATATCATTTCTCGTGATATTCTACATCACGAAATGCATCATTTGCAACTTTTTTATTTTCAACTGTTTACCTAAGCGATAGGTGAATGATGGATAAATTTATACATCTTTTTACAAAAATAGAAGTTATATACCATATGTATGACAATTCTTAATTAAAGAAGATGCAAATTATTAACTAATAACTATTCACCAAACTTAATTCATTTCACAGTTAGTGTACATTTCGATTTATGAGACAGAAATTTTCAGTGATAATATTCATTTTCACAGTGTTTACATACAATGTACACATGGTTTACAATTTACAAAGCAATTTACGAATGATTTGATCGAATTTCTCAAAATTACAATGCTTTTCTGGCCAGTCGAGAGTTGAAATGGTCAAACGAAAATGCTTCGGTGTTTGACGTTTGACTAGAATTTGATAACTAGTGATAACGTTAATAATAATTAAATATATATACATTTTTTTATAATTTTGAATAATTTTAAGTATTATACAGACTTAAATTATTGATATATTGATGCTATATTTTATTAAAGTGAATTTTGGAAATCAATTTGCTTCAAACTAGGGTGCTTTCATTGTTAAAATATGTATCAACATTTTTATAGTGAGTTTGAAATCTTTATTTTTGATTTATTTTTTCTAAGGAGTTGAAATCAACAATGATAGTTTTTTGAAGAACTGAAGAATAATGTTGATAGAATACAATAGAATGGACGGTACTCTATCACCAGCTCATACTGCTCTGATTAAATGGCAATATTGATTTATATAAATGATGTCTTCCAGGTTTTCAATTTTTATTTATATTGCTTTTGAATTATAATCCGAATAAGTATCCGGCATAATTCGGCACAATTCGGTACTTGATTGAAATATTGGATAGAAGTGAGTATTGTTTCATTGTTTTGTAATGAATATTATGATTAAAAAATGAAAAAATTGCCATTGTATACAAAAAAATCATGACCATGAAATTATGTTACTTTTTTTTGAAGTTTGAAGTTAAAGTTGAAAGTTGAAACGGAGCATATGATACAAAAAAGATGCTCAATACCAATTTTATTTTAATAATCTCAATTAAGTAAGAATAATTAATAAGTAGTATTCGCTTAATTTCAAATTTTTATGTGTGGGGGGGGGGGAATTGTGATATGGGACATGGAAAACTGCACAAAAGAAGGAATAGATGATGATTAACTAAAGATAAAATTTTAAAAGCAATTCAAAAATTATACATCTATAACTGACGATGTAGTTAGTTTGATTTTATTGTAAATTTAGTTTTATTATTTTGACTGTTTCTGAATCTGAGTAAACGTTGATCAACACTGTTTTGTAATCAACATGATTTTTATTGTACTATTTTTTAAAAATACACTTTAGAATCTTTCGCACATTTTTCTGAATTTTGCTTTGCTTATTCTAAAGTTTTATAGCAAAGTATGGAACTGGAGGGGAGATAGTTGATTTCAAAATTTCAAGTGACTACATGTCTATTTGGAATCTAATCTCGTTTCCGTTTAGTCTTCATTAGCTAAGTTACATCTGTGATTATTTTAGTTTTTGCAAATGAACACTTGAAAAGTAATGGACGTACAAGTTACGGTGTAATTAATGTAGAATATTTTGCTCTTGCTTGTAAATGACAAAATTGGTCGTGAGGCATGGAGGCGAAAGTAATTCTTCACTCTTATAAAAACTGTTTTCTATTCTAGTTTCTTAATGTGTTATATGATAACTTTGTTATTGATAGTGCGATGATCCGGAAGAAAAAAGTCAGGGTTTTACCGAAGTCTCAAGTGGTAAACGAGATTTCCAATTTGTCAAACATGAATCCGATGTACGGTAATACTTTCATTCTGTTCTGATTAAAATTCCTTAACAGTTATGTCATTATAACTGGTTAATTGTATCATAAATTTTATTTCTAGGATTTGATTGATAACGTCGGTAGCGATTGCGTTCTTTATTCTTCACAGAATGCTGTTTTCTTTTCAGGAGTAGTCAAATGTGAAGTGAGTTCATTGGAAACAGCTTTCTTTTTACTTGCGTCGAAAATGTAGCAAATTTAAAATTTTAGGATTTAAATGAAGATGCGTTGGATCGTTTTGTTAATGTTCCTCATAGTGTAATTCTGTTTTCACGATCCGCTAAATACGAAGTTAGTACGTTGTTGATGCGTTTTTTTTTTTTCATATCGAACGTGGTAATGAAATTGAATCTTTCCAGGATGCACATAATGAAAGAGTTGATAATTGTTTCGCTTTCGGTTCGCGAAATCCAATTTCTCACTTATCATCCGTTGAACATAAAGTGAGTATATTAAAAGCGTTAACATTTATTGTAAACGTCTGTTATAAATTTAGCTATCCACTGTTTTGATTTCTGCTTCCAGGTAACCCCGAATGAACCGAATTTTCCAAATGTTAATGATTTATCATTAAATGCTGGAAACATACCACCAGTTTCCCCTCCTAAAGATCGATTATTTTGTTGTGATACTTGTGATCGAAAATTCAAAAGGAAAAGTCACTTGATCGTACACTGGCGCATACATACTGGAGAAAAACCTTACAAGTGTGACAAATGCAATACAGCATTCGCGTATCGTGCCGTATTACGTCATCATGAACTCATTCATAGCGGAGAAAAACCATTTAAATGTAAATTTTGTCCGTCTGAATTCACGAAGAAATTTAATTTAAAAAGTCATGTTTCTCGGAAGCATTTAAAAGGCCTTATTGTCGAACCAAAGGAAAGGAAATTTGTGTGTAATATTTGCAAATCAAAATTTTTTCGTCTTTCAGCTTTAAAGGTACATGAACGAAAACACTCTTCAGTTGCACCGTATAGATGCAATTTCTGTAAAAAAGGTTTCAAGTACAAACACGTATTAAAGAAACATTCAAAAACTCACGATGAAAAGTGTTCTTTGTTCTTCTAAAAAAATTGTTAAATTCGTTGAAAAAAATATGGTAGAATCAAGAGTGACCGACATTCAATTCAGTGGTGTGAACTTATTGTTACTATTAATTTATCGTACTTATTACGTCTTCGACTGACTACCGAAGAATAAATTAATCATCATTTTTCGTATTTGTGATTTATATAAGCGAATAAAATATTGAAAATTCGTAAGATTATTTATTAAGAAGTTGATAATTATTGACTTGTTAGCTGTTGTAGATCATTACCGGTAAAGTTGAAGAATCTATGTTTCGTAAATAGTAATCTTGATTTGGAATAAATTTATTTTTTTGAATTTTTCAAAAAATTGCGCTCCTGGAGTCTACAAGGCACAGCGTAAGGAAATTTCATACCTTCAAAATCTGTAACCGTACCAAACTCAATAACGTAATGCACAAGAACATTCAACCAAACAAATATTTTATTTTTGAACTTCGAAGGGTAACACTGACTTTAACTGAAGTGATGAAGTGAAGTGAATCGAGGAAAAAAAACATGGAAACGTAAAACATTCTTAATTTCTTAGGAGTTTGAATTTGAAGTGAAGTTTTTATGTTGGTCTTAATACCAGCAGAATCTAATTATTTCGTAAATTGTTTCATAAAATCTTTCACAAATGATGCTGGAAATCAATGACGGTAATACTCAGTTTATTCTTCATTATTTGTAGTTATGTTTTAACGTTTTTTTATTGTCAATTCCAAAATTCCCATTCATGCTACATGTCGAATAATCTCGGTCGTAGTCATGAACCATATAGGTATTTAATAAGTAGATATAGCATAGGTTCATTTCTGAAGTATAGATACTAAATTTTAGTGATAGGTTGATGATGAGTGAAACGAAATTAGTCTGGATTTGGAATTTCATTTCCACTGTTTATTTCTTCTGTTTGTGCAGATACTTTGAGGATGGAATATGCCACCGAAACAGTGGAAGTTGAAGAAATATGTGACGAGCAAAATCCTACGAAAAAATTCAAGAAAATGGTGAAAAGTTACGATCCGAAATTTGGAACTGATTGGAAAAATGATCCAAGTTACAAGAATTGGGTAGAAAAAACGAAGAAAGATGAAGATCCCACTTATCAGTACGAAACAACCGAATCTACAGAATGTATTGAAATTGATGCTAACGGTCAGAAACACGAAACTGTGGAAGTAAAAACTGTTCGTAAACCTGGCACTTCTAACGTTGGTGCGGTGAAAAATAATCGATCCGTGAAACGTCAAATTAAAGTTATGGATCCAAATTTACCCGCATTTGTTTGCACCGAGCACAATGAAAATATATCCTTGGATTGTAGATATTGTCGTATAGCTTCTGGTTTTAAAAAGAAAAGTACTCAGAAACATGTTCAAAATGATGAAATATCGTCCAGCGGTAAAGTTACTGTCGCCATTCCAAAACCAAATCCTGCACTTTTACAACCAAAAAACGTGGTACTTAAAATATATTACACGGTATTTTATTCTAATTTTATTATATTATAGTTTGTGTAATTATTTAGGGAGATGGAATATTCATCGATAACCCTACAGATCCTATTAATGGTAGCTGTGCATCTGATCCATCTACGTTTTTGCAGAAGACTCCTTCCCAAGGGGTGAGATATTTATATTTACAATCTATTTATCCTCTAAGCCTAGGTTTACCATTTTCATAGAATTTTAAACCGTATGTACCTTATCTGAGTTTGAATCTCTAAAAATCACTTATTTTCTGCATGTATCGAACAACGTTTGAAAAACTTATGGATTTTATCATTACACCTTTTTACTTCTAATAATATTCAAAAATATTTTGATTTGAAGTTACTTTTTTTCATTCGTAATTATTTTGTACATGACAGAAATACGTTCAAAAATTTCGTTCTGAATGGCTATCACTTCCAGAATTTAAGGATTGGTTAATCGAAGCCAAAATGTCCGAAGATAGCGATAGTAGCTGTGCAAAATGTAAATATTGTGGAACTTTGTTAGTAAATAATTCAAACAATTTAGTCAGGCACGCCATATCTAAAAAACATATGAAAAATATGGAAAACGAAACAACCGAGCAGATGCAATATCAGGTATTCAGTTGAATTATAATTCATTTTTCGCTTATATATTTTTAATAACGTGGTGTCGATACATGCGGTTAAAAAAGATGTCGATGGGGTGTTTTTGGTGGGAAAATTACTTTATCGAAAGGTGGAATAACATTTCTTAACCATTTGGTTTTTTGCTATTAAATTGTTCAGATCATGTTCCAAAGTAACACATGGTTAATTTTCAGAGTGGTTTAATCACTCATAAAGCTGTAAATAAAAATGAAGAAAAAGATTGCAAAGAAGATATATTTGGAAGATATATTGCTAGCGAATTGAAGAGAATCAAGAGTAAGAAAACTTATGAAGAGGTTAAATGGAAAATTTTGCAAGCCTTACAAGCTGCTGCTGAGAAAGAAACCGATGACACTGAACCCTCTTTACCTTGAGAGCTGGCGTTTAAGAGTGTGTATTTTATAAAAATATGTACATTGGCAGTACGTATATTTTTCAGGATGTATTTATTGATCTTTACCTGTAGAATTATTCATATTTATATTGTGTTTTCATTTTACTATAATGAATTAATTCAGAAAAAATAATTCATTTCTGTATTTTAAAATCGTTCAATTGTACATTTTCAAGTTACATGATTTAATGACTTATTAGCTTTAATTGCTGGATGTTTGTAAATAAAACAAAAAATAATAATTTTTGAAGAAACATATTTCAAAAATATATAATTTTTGTTCATGTTTCGATTTGATTTTATTCTGAACTTTCAACAAAAATATTAACTATTAAAGGGACTGTTACATAAAATATAACTAATTCATTGTCAAAAAAAATATATATATAATTATATACATCAGTGAACGAAGGCACTAGACACAAACAACTCGAGTTATATTGCAATAATCATCATAAAAAAGTATGCAAAATATTGGGAATTTCTCTCTCATCCACTTCAGAAAATAGGAGTCAATCCTCGACGGCTTCATTTTCAGCTTCTCGAAGTATGCCTTTCTGCAGAGCTTGTAATATTTCCCATTTCACAATTTCATACGTCTTCTTCTTCTTGATTCTTTTCAACTCACTAATTATGTATTGTCCAAACACTTCTTCTTTACTTTCAAAAATACCGCCCTATAATAAAACACATTAATTTTATAAGAAAAAAGCTAATCAATATGTGAAAATATGAAAATTGTTTTTTTTACTTCAGAATTTCCTGAAGTTGAAGAAGCTCCATATTCTTCATGATCCAGTAGAATTCCGTCGTTAAGGTCTACAGATTGTTCAGTCTCAGGTTGATTGTTTTCATCACTTTTTCCACTTAGATGGGGCAAACTCATTACGTTTATACAGTGTTTTCTAGATGAAGCATGTTTATCTAATTCTGATTTTCCGCATGTATAGTCTTGATTGCAAGCAAGACAGTAGTAAAAGCCATCACCTTTTTTACTTCGCTGCACCCAGCCTTTATAATTAGGATCCTCTTCCCATTTGGAAGAGTACGTTTTGGGATGCATTTGGTATCTCTTGAGTTTCATGGCTTTGCGCGGAGGCTCTTCGTATGAATAATTATCAGTTAAATGAATATTTTCACTGTCTGATCCTTCTGAAATAACGGATGCTACTGCATCATGAAAAGACAATGATTGTTGAGAGTTCATTGACAAACGCTTATTTCATTGAATCTGAAATGCATATAATAATGAATAATTTTACAAAAAACGTTAGAAATCGCACAATTTTATTTTTTATAATTGTGGAAATGTATAATTACCAAGATGTGTACACATGAAAAGTACAAACCATTAACGCTACAGTGTTTACCGTCAAATTCTACCTTAGGTTCAGATATTCATACGTATTTATCATGAAAGTAAGAAGCATAAAGTATAGTACGATCTCGAAATATTGATATTTTGATCACAATTCATTGATCAGTACAATGATCACCAAAATTGATTTGATTAAAAATTTTTGTTTACCGTTGTAGAACGACTCAATGTTACCATACAAAGAAATATGTTTTACAAAAGACCGAAAGAATATAACGAATATAATATTGATAAAAAATCACTTAGTGATTCTTCTATTTTTTTTTTTTATTTGCTTTTGATTAATTGATTTCATTCAATACAAAGTAATCATCAATGACTACTGTCATTGACTCATTCTCATAATTATTGTAAATTCAGATTCAAGAGTAGCAGAATTCAAAATTCAAATCAACTGTCAACTTTTAGCTCAACGTACGAGCTCGTTATTTTTATTTAATTATACTTAGGTAACACTGTCTCATTATCACACAATAAACCGAAACTATTCTGAAACTGAAACTATTTGTTCTTTGATTTAAAGTTCAAAATTGCAAAGAATTCAACTTTACACTCGAATTTATTTCTACAATTTTTTCAATATTTTTAGAAGAGTATGTTTGAATGTGATCTTATTTCATCTATTCTTCGGTTCTAATATTTTGTAATAACTCTATTAACATCCATTATCCTCCCTAACTTCGATAAATATTGAACTTGTTCACATTATCAGTTATCACAACTCTTCTTTTTGTTTCCGATTCCAAAAATTTTTATTTTATTTTGCGTTCAAATTATTTTTTGTTAAAGTCGACAAGTCGAACAGTCGAGTCCAATATCATCCAATATTTTACAAAATCCAGTTTCATTTTAAGGTTTTTTGAATTCCAATTTCTTCTTGGTTTCAATAGTTTCAGCTTTCGTAATATTCTGCTGAGATACATTTTTTGATTATTGGATAAAATTCGATAATGTATTTTTTGTTATACAATTAATTTGCGTGTGCGACGCTAAACTCATGATCGGTAATTTCTTAATTCCTGCTTGAAAAGTTGAAACTTTGAGTTTCAGGGGCTGTTTCTGGAAATAGAAACATTTCTGTATTGTTGAGAACTTCACCCACTGTTGAATTGTACGATTTATTAATGGAGTTGGATTCTGTACCAAGTGAAGATGAAGTTAGTATTTTTCTGTGTATCCTGGTTGATATCATTCAGTTTTATATCTATCCGACTATTCATTCAGAAAGCTTAAACTCAAACTACGATTTAATCTTTAAAATTCATCATTTCATTTCAGATTGGCGGATACACTCCTCTTGAAAGACCATCTTGTAGCAGCATGCATGTTGTTCAAGAACCATCACGACAACCGATAGTGTATTCTGACGAAGAAGTTCGTCAAGAAAGTTCATCTGATGATTCAGATGATGCTCGAATCGTAAAAAATTCTCTTAAACGTAAGATTCCTCCGAAACCACCTATCGCTACCAATGATGTCACGAAGAAAAAGAAATTCAATGTTTGGTCTGAAATATTACAAGAGGACGCAATGGAAAACCAATTCAACGATTCTAAATTTTTCGGAGGATGTCGTGGAAATGAAACGTACAATTACCGTATGAAATACTTCGTTAATGGGAACGACCATGAAGCCGGCGGTGATTCTCAAACAAAGTATGTGCTTCACTCAAACATCAGTTTAAGTTATTAGCTTTTAATTGTTTTCATTTTTAGTGATAACTCCAAAAATAATGATTACTCGGATGTTAAAAGTCGACCATGGGCTAAAAGACGCAAATTTAACAAAAAATTGAAGCTTAACTCTCTTGATGTAACTATCGAAGATTCCGATGAAAGTGTTGCTTTGGATATTGCCAAAAAACTGAATGAACCAAAAACTGAACTTATTGGTATTTCTCCATTTTTCTCTATTCTTTTTTTTCATGTGTTTGTACTGTATAGGTGTACCTATCATTCAAACGTTTATTCTCTCCGCAGAAAAAATTGTCAGCACTGTGGGAAAACAGAAAGCTATTGAGATATTTAATAAAACTAGAGAGATCGAACAAAAAGGAGGCTATTTAACTTTAGTAAGAGTTATGCGACTAATTACCATTATTATTTCAATTCCTAAAATCATCGTCATATTATTACAGGACAAAACACGTCGTCGTACTTCAGGAGGTGTTTTTCTGAAGTTAGTCAAAAGTAATAAATTGTCCAGGAAACAATTCGACGCAATTTTCAAGTATAACGACAACGCCTGCCAAAAATACAGTAAATCTAAGAAACAAAAAGAAACGAGAGGTAATTCTCAAAATTTTTATCATGAGAGATAAATTTTATTTACATCATATATATATTTATTTTTTTTTCAGAAATGTGTGTGGACGAAAATGAATCAAGTAAAGATGACGATTTTAAAGATTTACCTACTCGAGCTGAACTTGAACTTTCGTTATCCATCGAAGACAACGACACAAATGTCTTGAAAAATCCTCCACCGTCTCCCGTATATCCTTCTCCTTCACAATCTGGTAATTCGTGTCCTTTATCTGATTTATTTCCAAACAGCGGCACTTCATGGTCTCAACCAGAATCTTTCAACTCGGATTCTAATCCGAGTACATGGGGTAATTCGTGGACACCGAAGCATTCTTTTGATTCAGATTCTACTTCGAAAAATCCTTCAGCCCCTCCTGGATCTCCATCCAATTCTCCTCAATCTCCTGTGTATTCTCCTCTATCGCCTTCGTATGTTCCGTCCTCTTTGGTACACGAGTCATTAGATACTTTAAATTTAAAACCTTCTGATTCTTAATTTAGACCAAATTATTTCGTTGATACCATGCAAGATATGTGTTCAATGAGACCTGTTGACAATTTTCTACCAAATTCTGATGAAATTAGACTTGAAAAATGAGTAAAAATTTATTACCGAATGTATCACGTCTTTAAACTCGATAGAGGTTCCATTTTTATTCGTATTTTTCGAGTATATCGTTATTTCAGTTTTCCACAAGTCAAGAATTAGAAGTTACGTTGTAGTGAAATTTTTTATAATTGTTTCATTACGTGAAACTTTTTTTTGTATTTGTTACGTTTATTGTTTTAATGATCGCAACTCGTTAACTTATTGTGAAGTAAAAAATTCTCAAATTCATGTGTTTCTTTTTAATTATTTAACCTGCAGTATTGTGTATAAGAATCTTATATGATGTAGAATGTGATCCAAGATGAAAAGTGTATTTATCGTATGAAGCAAAAAACAATAAGTTATAAAATTTCCAACAGATGGTTTCTAACAGAATAGCGAAAATATCTTTCCAGCCTTCATACAAAACGAGTGGAATTTTTCCAAGGTAAATCAAATGAAAAATGTAACAGAACGATCGAAAAATCATAAGATAAGTTAACTCAAAAGTAAAAGTTGTGATTTTAGCGTTCATTTATACAATGAGAAGCAATTACAAATTAGGTTTTTATTTACTTATATTGTTTACAATGGAATGTATCATAACACACAATACACATATGGAAACAGTACGAGATCTATAAAAAATATAAAAGTGTAATTGACAATATTAATAATTATTACTTTTAAAACACGTAATATTGTAAACAAGCATACACAACAAACACGCAATAGAAATATATTGAAGGAATTTATCTAGGTTCATTCGTAGGTAATGGAAAAATTTCTATATTGCCATTTATACAAAGAAATCACCGAAAAGCTGTGAACCTTGATGGATATGTTGATTGTGTTGCAAATGTAGGCATATAATTTTTCAAATTTGAAACTTTAAAATAAATTATTTCCACAAAATTGAAAAAATTATGTTAAATTCATAAAGCAGTAATCAAAACCATGTGATTCGTAATTTCTAAACATATTAGCAGCCTTGTGTGATAATTTGAAAAAAAAATATTGCATTTTTATAAACATATGATTTTCTTCTACAAAAGATTTTTTCCAATAGGAATAAAAATATCATCAATGAAAAAATTATGTAAGACATAAATACTACGGTTACAGCCTTAAGATGTACAATTAAACAAAACACTATTATTATTATTATTATTATTGCACTAGGTGACGCATCTAATGCCTCAGAAGATTTAAAATTACTGACAAGAATAAGTTTCTTGGAAATATGAGCAGAGCAGTTCATCTCTTGAATAAGTATGTGTTTAACACTACTTAAAATAATAATAAATTAAGATAACATCCAGCGCGTTCACGAGACAAAAATGCATAAATGAAAGTACCAGTACACACTTAAAAAATTAAATATTCAAATAAATACCACACCGGACACCGCTTATAAAATAAATATCTTAAAATTAAAACCTTACCAAATTTTTTTTCTTCCAAAAAAAAAAAAATCACAGGCTTAAGTCATCGTGTGAACATGCATAAATCACAAAACATCGTAGCTTATCAAAACGAAAAAAAAAACAGCCATTTAGACTACAGAGAACAAAAAACTACGTATCCAAATAGGTACATAATGAAAAAGTGTAGAAATTTGGAAAGCACACAGCAGACAAGTCCTATATACAGATTAACGTAATACATACGTTGCAATGAAAACACACCCAGGAACTGAAAAGGAATGTTTTGTTTCTCAATGGTAAAATTAAAATTTGCATGTAAATCACAATTTGTCATTCCTAATAAGTCACCGCGTTTGATAACATAACAACCACCAATAAAACCCTTCACCAAAAGTGATTCTCCCTTCTGCCACGAACGAAGAAAACTATTTACGAGATTTACGAAAAACTTGTTCCATAACAATTTTTACTTGCTCTTTAGCTGGCTCGTAGTACTGCCGACGGATTAAAACCATTTCAGGAGCGCGTCTTAATAAAGCAAAAAATTCGGTGTCCGTTTCGAAAGCAATAACCATAATTATGAGAAGACAAACAATAGTTAATACAATCGAAGGTAAACAAGCCTTGAAAAATGAACATGTTCTCGAACACATGGATCTTGACTTTTCATTCTTGTACGTCGAGTACGCTGATTGAGGGTGTTGACGAACATATCGTAGTGGTTCGTCCGAGGGCATATTATGAGAGAAATGCACGTTGCCTTTTGGAACTGGCGTTTGACTGCGACTCGAACGATGAGAAGCTGTTCCCGTAATGTGACTTTCGCTCGAAGAATGTTCGATAGGATCACGATTATAATACAGCGTACTTTCGCTGTACGATTCTTTAAATCCTGCAAATCACTTCGAAATTAGAAACCAATATTCGGAAATTATAACATGTAATAATGGCATAGAGAAAATGCTGTGCATGTATTTTCGAACAAAGTACTGAGCGAAATTAGAAGATTTTAAGTCTTGGTTATGCTAGTTTGCATTAAATATCTATTAATATACGTATCAACGTATTCAAAGCTAATTAATTTCAATAAAAATAACACGGACATCACTATGGAAATTAGCGTTAAAACCGCCAAAACTACACGTACCAGAGTCATTGGCAGCATCATTGGGTTTTAAATTATTGCATGCTGTGTCTAATTCATCGACTACAAAAAGCAATCGAAAAATAAAGCGATTAGAACTACGTTGTAATATAAAAGAAAAAAAAAGCCTATTGACGTATTGATCGTGAAATACCTCTTTTTTTACCAAAACGATTTGACGAAGCTTCAGTATCCTCTGCCAAAGGTTCTAAAATATTACCATCTCCGTTAAATTGCAAATTAACCTCATCCATGTTACAATTGAGACGATTCTCAAAAGTGGTGTAATTTAATCTAGGTGAATTGCCATAACCTGCGTTAAAATTAAACATGTATAAGTATTTATGGTAAAGTAGTCGAGTACAATGACCTTGAAAAGTAAGTAACAAAATCTCGTACAAATAACGACTTTATCGCCGGTTAATTATTTGGCTGTATTATCAAAAACATATTTTATACAAGGTTAATTGAATGTAAGCAAGATTATATTTTATTTCTCGCTTTTCAATTATCGAATTTTGTAATACGTAAAAACAATATGTACCTCCGTCTTGGAAATTACCCGCCAATTCCGAGACAATGGGCGTAGATGGAGTCGCTGGTACACTCGATGCTTTTCTCCTCAAACTTCCCACCCTGTTAATTGGAGGTTCTTCTCGTAATAACTGAGCCATTTCTTCCAAAACCTCGCGTTCTACTCGACCCGTGTAACGGAATTTGGATCCGGAAAAAAATCCTCCCCCGCTAACTACTCTCGGCACGTTTGAACTTGAAGGAGAACTATAAATAATTACGTCAGAATCTTTATACAACTCGTTATAACTAAGCTTATCTAAAAAGCATTTACATTCATTATGAAAAATATTTGATAATAGCAAAAAAGATCGCCACATTACTTATCTTTATTCTTTTTTTTAATGGATTGAAGAAAAAAGTACTCACGTAAAAAATAACATTTGTTCGATAGCACAACGCCAAATATGTCTGCAAGCTGCTGTCGTAGGACATTTGAAACCCACGGTTTCTTTTTTCTAAAATTTGAAAAAAAAAATTTGAAAACATTTGCGATTAATTTGTTTGTGATTCAATTTTAATTACCTTGGTCCTAGGATCCTACAATCACAGGAAAATGAAAAAAAAAAGAGTAGTTAGTCATTTTTCACACAAACTTGGAGAATAAGAACATTGAAATACGAACCTCAATATAAACCAAATGAACAATGAACATTTTGCCTTCATAATTAATTTTTTGTACTTCACTCCATCGATACTGAGTGGTTTTACGACTCCCTTGGAATGTTTGAATACCATTAAAATTAACACCTAAATATATTTGGTTCCCTTTTTGGTCCTGCAACGCGGAATTAAATTACTACTTATGAGTCCTTCATAAAACAGCAAAATGATTCACAATATTGTTGTGTGCCTTTGTGATACCTTTACAGGATGTGGATCAACTCCGTACGTATCCAAAGTACAAGCCTTGCGTAAAAAATTAGCTTCAGTTTCTTCCAAAGACATTCCTTTCAGTTCGATTTGATGTATTTCCATCATTCTCTCTTCTATGTTTAATGTTTGTTCTAAAAATATTTTAAATTCGCTGGCATAGTTGCCAATATGTTCTTCGGAATTATAATCACCCAATTCAGCTTTAAAAAAAAAAAAACCATACCACGTGTTAAAATTACCAAAGACCATTACGTAAGCTATAAATATAATAATAATTACCTTGCAAAATATAAGCTCCCAATAATGCGGCATCATCGTTACTGCAATAAAGTCTACCGTGTAATAAATCTCGTTTCAATTGTAAGTATATTTGATACCGAGTGATTCTTTCTTTCAAATTGAACGGATTCGGAGGATAGAATTTAACACGAAAACTAAATAAAACTGGTTCTACATCTGCAATTATGAACTTAATTAGAATGAATAATTCTGATAATATTTCAGGATTTATTAGAAATGATTACCTTTAATTTGTTTAAGTACCGATTTGATGGGATCTAGCCAATGCTGCGGAGAAACACATGATTAATCGATGAACAAATATCTAGACGTTCAATAGTTGAACGTAAAAAAACACTATAACTATTTACCCTTTGTTTTTCTGCATCAACGTAACGTAATCCGAAGTAATCCTTCTCGACCAAATTTAATTGTTCGCAAGCATAATCTATCAGGTATTGTCCTTTGTGATTAGCCTGTGCAGGAATGTTCAAATAAGTTTACAATGATTCAAAATATCATAAAAATGTTGAAGTTATCTTTCCATAACAAAGAATTGATTCATTACTATTGTAATTCTTTTATTCTGAGCTAAACCGTCGAAAAACTTAAGTTATCGATTTGTTATCAATAGTTGAAAGCATTTACCTGAAATTCGCATTCTAAGGCTTCTGTATCTTCTAAAAGTCTTATGGTGCATTTATAACATGGAGTGGCATTGTGTTTATTTAGGAACTTGGGCATTTTAATTTGATGCACGAGATCAACATTCACATTATAATTTTATTTCACAATATCCATTACTATTCGCTGATACGTTCTGATTAAATGCAATAGACGAGAAGACGAGATGGTGAACATAAATAATAGCGTCGTAATGTAATCGTTTACGTTACCACTTCGCACTCTACCTATCAACTCAAACGACAATCTGTGAGCAGAGACCTCTATCGATGAAAAATTATTTGATTCTTTTTATTTTCCTATGGAAAATTTAAAAAGTTAAAACCACTTTGGTAGAACCAAAGTAACACCTTTTCATTTCATTTTTTGTAATTTATTTTAAGAATTTGTATCGTTTTGTTCTTCTGTTCAGTAATACTGTAATAATATGCACCTATAAATATTATATTAACTGATTAAGAGTACATAACTTCATTATATTTTTCAAAAATTTGTTCAAAAGTTCAAAATTCAAATTATAACTACTTCACCAGAGTCCAGTATAAAAGAGTTTTCCAATAATTTAATGCAGATATAATCTTTAAGTATTCTTTATTTATGAAAATAATCAACAGAAAAACATCGGATAGATATACGTTTTAGGTGCAAAAGTATTACAATACAGTACAACTAAAACAAATAAGTAGTAGATACTCAAAATTAACCTAATTCAGAATATTAAAACCATTTTGGTCTGCTAAAAATTTTACAGTTCTTATCGTACCATTGACTTCTGGATATTCGTAAGAACCTTCTCTAACAAAGTAATAAGTTCCATTTTCACCTGGCTTCAAGTAACCTCTATCCGATACTTGAATTCCATCAACCGTTTGGTAACTATTATATGGATTGAGAAAAAAAATCGTAATTGAAAACCGTCAACTTAGAGATACACGGATAAATTATAAAATCAAGATTACTCACCTTAAACCATACTGGCCACTGCTGTCTCTAATTTCCGCTTTTGAATGGTCTTTTGCTACATAACTTTCAGTGAAATAAGTTGGCCGCGATTGATGGTCAACATTTTGATCGGATAGTGGTACAGCACAGCTCAAAGAGAATGCAACAGTGAGCAATATTATCTAAAAAAAAAATAAATACATAATTATTAATGATTATACGCATACCTGTACAGAAGTAAATTTTATTCCGATCAAAAGTTTTAAAAAATTACGAAAAGTCAGTACTTACAAATTTCATATTTTGGGGCATATAAGTTGGAAAACACAAAACCAATTAGCACGTTTAAATTTTGAATGGGTGATGTAGATGAAGATGCTATGATACATATGAAGCTGATTTTTAATATCGCTGTATTTATATACCTATCCAGTTAATTGACCATGAAGGTATTATAGAAATTTCAGTCTGAAGAAATCATGGCATACTAAATACAAACTAAACTAGACTAATTAAAACAATAACATGTTACACAATTAAGCTGTCCAGCATTTGTGCGTATGTATTATTTCTTTTACTTCTTCGGGCTAGCAATTAAATAGTACTCAACTGTGATCGTTTAATTTACCCAATTGCTTAACTCGACAAAAACACAAATATTTGGAATTCGGTGTTTGCGATACACATCTCTTTACTTATCACCTAGATACCTAACTACGTAGAAATGTAGAAATAATAATTTTTCGAACGGTCGATTGTAGCGTGAAAATATTCATATTTGATAGTTTTGTACCTTTTCGCATACGGGTGTTGGATCCAGGAAAGGTATGTTTTTGAATGGTATCATTTGTATTTACGGGGCATTCTACTGACATAGTGTGTAACTTGAAAAGATTACGGCTGACGATAAACTTACATAAAAACAAGAAATCAAAATTCTTAGACTTGATATTCAGAACTTAAAACTTCAAAATCTTTAATAGGCGATGAAATAAAAAAAATAACAAAAACAAAACAAGTAAAATTATTATCACAAGTAACAACTTCAGACTTTTGTTTTAAGCTTAGCAATAATGTAATTATGGTTAGGTAAATAATTAGAATACCATGGAAAATAAAAATAGGAAATCTTTAGAAGTAAAAGTAAAGTTATAAATTTATAACTAAGAATAACGAACGGTTTGTATAGAAAACGATATCAACATATTATATTTAAAGAACAAAAATTTTCTTCGTAAATTTAAAATATCACACACGAAAATATCGTTATTAATTGACATAGAATTTAACAAAAGTAAAATTGGTTCAACCTGAATGCTAAAGAAAATAAACACTTGTGATGAAATTAAAAAAAATCTGATAAATTGAACGTATTTACGAATTCCTTGGTAGTAAATACAGAGAGATTGTTCATCATAGCTTTATTACATAAATTTTTATCATTGGTTAACAGAATCTGGAAATTCAAATCGAAAATGCATAATACTGTAGCGTATTATACTTTTAATAAGATACGAATGAAAAAAGTCAAGACATTCTTACCACTTTTTTACTGAATGATAGAAATTTCATGCAATACTGCAAAATAAAGTCATCAATATTGACAGCGTTTTTGAAATTTTCCTTGAAATCGGTCAAGGACTGTCCAAAGAAACGAGGATGCTTCTTTTTTAAGCAATCGTTTATGAAATTGTTTGCAAATCGAGCTTTATTATTCAGCAGCTCGTTATTTTTCTTCATAGCGTAATCAATTTCTTGAATGACTGGCCAAGGAACCACCAATACGCAAGAATTAAGAGCTGAAAATGAAATAAAAATACGGTGTCATAATTTTAGAGATGAATAAAAAAAACAAAATGAATACAATATGTACGGACCAGGAATTGATGAATTTTTCAATAAATAGTCGACGATGTTTAAACAGGAGAGAAACACGTTTGTATCGATTACGATTAATAATTCACCTCCAGGTGTATCTACTTCCATCTCACTATCTGACACGAGATTCGTATGCAAAGCCATGTACGATGGTTCTTCTCTGATTTTAGATATCTATGAAATATCAAAAAAAAATGAAAACGTGAACGGAAACTGAAAGCGGAGTTGAAAATATACCTCATTGTTGATAAAAGGAATAACGTCGAAATACGAAACATTATTATTTGATACATTCGGTTTGTCGTGGAATGAAAATTCTCCAGTGGTATGAGGTAAGTTCATTTGATAGGAAAAGCCGTCGAGATAAGAATTACTGTTGCTTGATAAGCTCGAATTGCGACCGAGAGAAACCTCTTTAGTATTCTGAAACGTATCAATTTTACTGAAGATTTTTTCATCACATTCTTCAATGTCTTCATCTATTTCCATGTGAGAATCTTTTTCACAAGCTGAACCAATAGCTGGATCTGGCGAATAATGTTCAAATAACATCACAGAATAAATATAAAAACAATAATTATTTATGACGCATCACGTACTCTGAATAATTTCGATTGTAGTTTGTATTTCCTTTTTAACTTTTTTAAGTCTTTCAGATGCGAAATTCCTAATGTTAGAGGTATTGGTACGATTATCAATCCTTGGAATTCTCGGTAATTTTTGTTTATTTAATAATGGTCTGTTTTTTTCAAGTTGAACAACTGATTCATTCAATAAACGCGAAATTCCAACAGCCTCAATTTTCTCTACAAGCAAAATTGAATCGATTAGTAGAAATAACAACGAGAACTTCAAAAAACATGAAATGAGCATAATACCTTTCAATTTTATTTCATTATCTAATTTGGCACGAAGTTTCTTCAATCGGTTTTGAGCAAGATTTCTTTCTAAAAAATAATAAGAAAATGTAAGCTCAGCAAGAGTTTGTTGCACTGAATCCTTGGAGCAGGTAAGATTACATACTTGGAGGGTTACGATCAACTTTTTCTGGCGGAGTATGATTTGAAGAGGTAGATTCGCATCTACGCTCGTAAGAAATTCTTTTTTCTATTTTCTTCTTGAATTTACCACGATCCTAAGATGATGAAACGAATTTCAGAAAAGCTCTAGTCAAGTTCAGAATATTAACTTCACATTGAACAACTAAATTTAATCTGAATTTCATTCATTCAGAGACCAGTGCATTACTAGAGAAATACTAACCAAAGAGACTGAAAAAATTAAAGTATACTTACATCAGTTTTATGGGAGACTGTTTTCAGGTCTCCTTTCTCTTTCTGCACATTATTACCTTCCTTTCTGCCAGACATTTTTTCAGATTCTTTTCAAATTAAACGGTAAATCAAACATTTCAAGATCTATTTTCTTATTATTAATCATTTACAGGGAATGGATACCTGGCATGGATTTAAAATTTTCATTCTTGGAGGATAAACGATATTTTGGAAACGACTGATAATTTATGCAGTGTTGCACTGTGTTTGTAACTGTATGCAACTTGTTCTGATAACTCTTGACTTGGAACGCAAGAACGAAACCGAAAAAGCTATTTTATTAATTTGTTTTTCTTCGAATATTCGAAATATTTTTACGATATTTTGTATTTTTTCACACTTACATTTTATACATGTTTTGTGTGGTAATTCTTCTTATTTTCAAAGCGTTTAGTGAATTAAATTCAATTTATGGTTTGTATCGATGATTAACTTCAAATTGAATTACATTTCAAATAATAATTTTTTTTTTTGGTAACACTGAAACCCGCGAGACGACTGTTCTACAGAAAATCACTACAATTCATTTTTGCAGAAGTTTAACGTTCGCGATAGTTCGAACCGCGAGGTTTACTGTTTTCGTTATAACATTGTGCGCTGAAAATTAATTAAATTGTAATTATACATAAGCAAAACAATCAACATTCATTTTATTTATTATTGATAATTATTTGAATTCTCCTGCTGCAATGTCGTCCGGTTCCACAGTTGTCAACTTGGATAGAGGGAACAATACCACTTGTACGATCAATTTACATGGTAAAATTCAACTTCACTTCACTCAAAATACTTTCAAGTATTTATCTGCATGATTTCGATCATCGTTTATTGGATATTTTCAATTTTCAGGTGCTACTGTCGTATCTTGGCGAGTAAACAATCAAGAACAGATTTTCGTCAGGTAAGCTGTGAATCGAAGCATCAGTACTAAATATTTTGTTTTTTTTTTATCCTAATTTTTAATTACCATAAAAAGTGCTTACACGTTATGGTCATATAATTGTTTGAAAATTAGTTTTTTAAAATTTCAACTGTATTTCGCTGCTAGCAAATTTATTATGTATTTTTTACAGCGTGTTTTCATCGCTTAACCTTCGAATTCATTTCACCGAAAAGCATGCGATAAATTTTTCAGTTTTTTTCCTTCGTTTGTAATTCGTAGTCGTTGATATTCGACGAAGATGGTACCAAAATTTTATAATTTTTTTTATCGATTTTTTTTTATAAAAGTTTTTTTTTTGTGTTTGCTGTTTGCATGAAGTGGATACCTAAATGTAATTATAATTTTATTTCAGTGAAAAGTGATATAGAATTTTTCAAAAAAGTATTATTCAACGAAATGTAATTTATTTTCCAGTTTCTTTCATTAAATCTAATTCAAGGGTCATCGAAGCAAGCTTAAGGAGATTTTACGCAATTCCATTTCTGTCGTTAATGTACTTTTATTAATTACAGTTATCAATTTTTTTACACGATGTGCATTAGGTATCGTTAGTTTAATGGCTACGTTTGCAAAAAAAAAAAAGTACCGAACGAAAAATAATTCACCGTATTCGCGTTACTTATTAGAAATTCAAACGAAAAATTGCATTAATTAATTTGCTACCTCTTATAAACGATCCCTTAGATGTGTTTTTTGCTGGTATCGGCGGCGAATATACGTCGTGCAAAAAGTTGTGTAGCTTTAACGTTAGAAGAAACAACCCCTATAGTTTGAAAAAGGGCAACTTTGTGTTGGTCGTAGCTCTCGTATATATAGTTTTTGCTACAGTTTCAGATCCTTTCTCTATTAATCTACATTCTGAAAACGATGTCAGTTTTTCTTATAATGAAAGCTCGACTTTCTTACTACAATTCCTGCTCGTGTAACTTTCAACATATTATATTACGTTTACTTGACTCTCCTCTTTGGCTTTTTCTTCCCAATTAGGCTAGATTTTGAACATGGAAGAAGCAAAAATGGTCACTTTATCGTGTTTTCATACGTAGAAAAATGTTAATTATTTGAAGTATGTACTCCACAGTTCGACTGAAAATGGATACTACGATAAGATGAGAGGGAGAGGGTTCAAAAGGTCGTCGTCGTTATAAAAGATCGTTCACCTTTCGACGAGGAGTTTTTCAAATTGTACTTTGAAAGTTTTTTTTTTTTCATCGTTGAAATTCCCATTGCTGCTGATTTAAAGAGAAATGCGAGAGAGTTGGTATATTTTAAATCTGACGTAACATTCGTTAATATCGATACCATGCTGTAGAAGTAAAAACTACTTGGCCTTTTTCTTTTTTTTTTTTTTTTTTTTTTTTTTTTCAAAGCTGCTTGGATTACTGGAAGTAAAAAATAGATTGCGGTTCTTTTTTTTAACACGATAAAACAGAATTACAGAGGTATTAAGAGGCTGTTACGATAATGGAAGCGTTCGTTTAATCACAAAACTCATTTATTCGCGAAGATTACCCACTACTGGATGCTGTGATTGTGTACAAGGAAACCAAATTTGTCGCAAGGATGCAGGTTTTTTGCTTAGAGAAGGTTTGCGTCATCCGTTTTTGACTAATATCCTACGCGACGCCCCTTTTTCCTTTAAAACCATTTTGCTAACGACCGACGAATCCCATTCGGGGGTGCTTTTTTTTCAGCACTTTTACTTGGTTCCTTTTTCGTATTGTTACATGCTGCTGGTTCGGTTACTTTTTTTTTTTTTTTCCTCAGTCCGCATGTATAGTATATTTAAGATCTTCATTTTTATGTTTTTGACGCGTTTTCATTTCGTGTAAGTATTCACACGTTGGGGACGAAACGTGTGTGAAACGTGCACTTGACATGTTTTGTAACGTTTTTTTTTGTGTGTGTGTTTTTTTTTTAACAAGTACTTTTAGTTTTACGTTTTTTTTTTTTATTGTTTGTTTCAGTAAACAAGCCATATTCGATGGAAAGAAAGCGATTCGCGGAGGCATTCCTATAGTATTTCGTGAGTATCTTAGACGTACCGGATTGTCGAGTTGATTGGCCGGACAATTTTTCTTCTAATAAAAATTCTTGATTAGTCATTTAAAAACCAACACCTACGAATTAAACTAGGGTAAATCGTAGGCAGAGACAAAGGATGAAGCTAGTTTAAAAATTTATCTTACCGAAGAATAATTATTACTTAATGGCAACTTTTTATAGTGATCTTTGGCTCGATGCGTAGGTTTACCTCAATTTCGTGTTTTAATTCAATTTACTGCAAACTCGCGTACGCGGTGATACGAAGATTTTTTTTTTTCCATGTATACGAATGTGTAACGATTATTGCGACCAATTTTCTCGAACCTATTTATCGAATTATTTATTTATACTGTAAAAAGTAGATTTACCCCTATTTTTTTTTTTTCATTTTAGCTCAATTTGGTCCCTGGAATTATGGTCCTCAACACGGTTTCGCTCGTATTTTAAGATGGAACGTGGAAAAGCCTCCGGAGAGATTACCTAGCGGTGATGTGGAAGCTATATTTTCGCTAATCGATAATGATTATACTAAATCGTTGTGGGAATTTCCGTAAGTACAAGATATAGCAATTAACTGATTGGTTGGAATGAAAATTTCAATGGCTTGTGCCATTTTAATCATATAATTTGTCTTCATTACGACTCTGGTGTCGCTGTAGATCAACGATGAAATTTTTTCAACCTATTTAAATCGCATGTTTGCTAATTAAGAGTTATATTTTTAGATAAATTCAGTTTTTAAATTATTATGCACAAAAATGGGGAGTCCGCTCGATCGGAGTGTTAAAATTAAAGAATGACTCCGACTCTGACCTACCTCCTGAAGTCAACATGGAAAATTGATGCTTGACTCCGGAATGAAACTGTCGAATCGACTCTGGCTCCTGCTCCACTCCGGAGTAAACCTTAGACATTGACTCCCACTCCACTTTGACTCGGAGTCAATTTGTAACCTTGATTCATGACTCTAGCTGGATTTTCAAGTAATTGAGGATTCGGAGTCGTTTTGACTTCGGCTCCCGGAGTGACTCATGGTTTGAAAAAAATTCAACAAAACATATAGACTCTAAAAATCACTGTTTTGGGCATTTTAAATTATAGTTCGCGTTGGCATGTATTAAGATTGACGTTTTGGCTGGTTGACTTTTATAAATCCGAAGCCGAAATTGTAATTTTGCTAACGACCAAAATCCCAAAAAAATCTCACTAGTTAGAGTCAAAAGTGGCTCCCATTGGGGAATCAAAACTGACTCTCAGGAACTCGGAGTCAGCGAAAAAACTGACTTCGACTCCGACCATCTGACTACAGGGTCACGATAAAATTTGACTCCTACCACTGACTTCTGAATCATTCTGGAAGCACGATTCCTCGACTCCATCTGACTCCGGAGTCGTGATTTTACTGACCATTAAATTTAATACCTTTGACTGGAAAGTTGACGAAAGATTCAGTTTTTATTACCCCGACTCCTGACTCCATCCGACTCCGGAATCATAATTTTATTGGCCTGTATTTTGACCTCCTGACTTCAGGAGGTCAGTCTAAAATTCATTGACTCCAACTCCGGCTTCACTCCGCAGTGAACCGTAGTTGCAGTCATTTTGGAATCATGTCGATTGCAACTCCAGAGTAACTCCGAGTCTCTATGGCTTGACTCTGAAAGTCAGACCGGAGTTGGAGTCATTTTGCAATCATTTACACGCCGACTCCATCTTGATTCCAGACTGCTGAGTCATAATGAAACTAGACTCCGACTCCGAGCATTTGATTCTTGAGTCGTGACTTCGAAATCATTCACCAGCCTCTACTCTTGACTCTATTCTAACTTCGGAGTAAGAATTTTACCAACTCGAATTTCGATACCCCAACTCCGGAGTCGTGATTTTACTGACCAATGATTTTGATATCTCAACTCTGGAGTCAGTCTGAAATTCATCTACTCCAACTCCGGCTTGAATTCGAAGTCAGGCCAGAGTTGGGTGTCATTTTGGAATCATTTTAACTGCGATTGCGGAGTCACTCCGGATCCCTCCTGACTCTCATTGCGGAGTCAACGACTCCGACTTCACATCGACTCCGGTGTCAACTTCAGATCTTGACTCCAAATCCACTTTGACTCTGGAGTCAATCTGTGAAGTAAACTCTTGATTCCGGCTTGATTCCAGAGTAATTAAGGATGCAAAGTCAAAAGGAAGTTATTTTTACTCAGACTCCGATAGTGATTCACATGCCTTGGTTAAAAGCAATCTGATGACTGATCCTTAACTTAGAGAGGAAAAGAAAAATATTTAGGTGGCGGTGCCATTTTTTCAAGCCTCTTCCTTGCCATCAAGAACCATCCCCTCTCTCTTCACATACTCCCTACGTTGGTTCTAATCACCATATTTAAATTTTTTTTCAAATCTAAATTGTAGCCCAAAAAACTGCTTAAAATTTTGTATCGCAGTAAAAATTTTGGAACCCCCCCCCCCCCCCTTTTGTATCGCAGGAAAAATTTTTGGACCCCCCCCCCCCCCGGAAGAGTCAATTTTCCGAAAAAGGTCAAAAAATGTTCATTTTTTGCTTTTTTGAAATTTTAAAGAAAAATAACAATAATTATTGAAGCGTATTGTTTGAAAGATATGCAAAATAACGAAATGAAGTTGATTTAGGAAGGGTGAAATTTCCCTAAACCACCCTTCCACTCCCCCTACTTTTCAAAATTTCATTTCTGTAAGTAGTGTAAATGAAACTTGCTGTTTGAAAGATGCTCAAAGTAACCAAATGAGTTGATTTGGTAGTATCATTTTTCAAAACCATCCTTCTACCCTATGGACCCACAATCCTTCTCCTACCACTTTCCAGAAATTTATTCGAATTCGATTCTGTTCATCTTAATTATTTTTTCCTTCTTTCTGGGCACGATACTGACTCGAACAATTCTGCATTTTTTATAATGATGAAAGACTAAAGCAAGGTAAAAAGGACGATTTGCCATTGTCTTCAGGATTCAATTCTTTTTTAAAGAGACTATTCAGGCACTGTGTTAGCATGGTGCAGTGGCTAAACCACGGCTTACTAAACGAGAGAGGTCATTGGTTCGAATCCCAATATGGGCAAATCGTACGTATAATGCATTGCGTGCATTTAACAACTATAATTAGACAGCACGCTATCTATCATCAGAATCAAAAAGCTTGTAACTGGTTTGAGCGCCTACTCGTGGCCCTGCCTGTAGATAGCGTAAAAAGTAACGGAAAACTACTGCGGTATAAAAAGAGACCTGCCTAGAAACCATCCTGATGCTATTGGCGTAGAGAACAGGCCCGTATTAGCCCTACCCTCTTCGGTTTATCAAAGGATGGCAGATGGTCGATTTCAGGTAACTTGTGACCTTTTTGATTGATTTAGGCCCGGGTGAAAGATGATTTTTAAGCGTATTCGTGAGTTTTCACCTCCTCACTGGGAGGTAAGTTGTAACCAAAAATTTGACCTTATTTGAAAAATTTACGTTGGGGAGGGGGGCCTTTCTTCAAAATTTTTAAATTTTTATAACAACAAAAAATGTTTTGCACTTTTTGGGCTATAATTTAAAATTAAAAAAAAATAAAATACGATTACTAGAACCGACGTAGGTAGTATGTTAAAAAGGAGGTGGTTCCTGAGGGGGGGGGGCTATGGTACTCTAGAAAATTTTCTTTATTTTCCTTATCAGTCATTAGAACGCTTTTAACACTCCGATCGAGCCGAATGCAATTTGCGACTATGATGAAACCTAATTATCAATAAAGATGACGGAAGATTTTGGAAAAAAATTGAATAAATTTTTATAAATGAATATGAATCGTTTATTTTGTTTTTTCGATTTGCAGAACTGATCTAAGGGATAAAGAGTCAGTTTCTTTTAAAGCCTATCTTGGACATTGATCTGATCTAATAGCAAATTTCATCTATTCAAGTGTATCATGAGCCTAACGAAATAGAAGAAATTCTGTTCGAAGTTAAGATTAGTAAAAAAAAGTACATCTATAATTTTGAGATATTTTTAGCGGTATATTTGGAATATTGAAATGTAACCTTGATAGAAAAAAAGCTATGTAAATTTATTGAAAAATTTTTCAATTTTTTCATGAAAAAAAAAAAAGTATAGCGCAGGATTAGAATTTATAATCGCAGCTGAATGTCTTTTTTGGTAGTTGCAAATGTATACTTCTTAGCGTAAATTTATTATTTCATTGCGAGCGATTCTCGAATCACGGTTGCTCTCCTACCCCCGTCTACTCTTCCATACGTTAATTTTTCTAATAAAAAATTATCATATAACAAAATAATGTCGAGGTTATTTCAACGTTTGGCTCGAAGCATCAAAGAATTTGACTACTTTAGCGTAATTTCGCGACATTTTATCGCTCTAATGGTAAATATATAACGCATAATTAGCAAAAATTGTCGACTAACTAGTATATCGCGAACCTGATTCGGTGAACGGTACATATATGCAATTTTAATACTAAAATAAATTTAAAAAAAAAAAACAAGTTGCTCTTGTTTTGTGAAAAAGAAAAATTATTACTCAAATGCGATGCTGCAATTAAAGTAGGTACATGATATGAATAATACGTTCTAAACAAGATGTATTACATTGTGTTTCAGGTTCAAATTAACGTACAGATTGATTTTACGAGAAAAAGAATTACATTTTAATTTAGCCGTCTACAATCCTAGTAAAGATGCCATGTGTCCGTTTTATTTATTATTGCATACGTATTTCAAAGTACCGGATGTAAGAAGGTGTCAGATAACCGGTTTGCTAGGCTGCACATATATTGATAAGGTAGTTTGGATTTTTTTTTTTTTTTTTTTTTTTTCATTTGTAGATGTTTATCAATATTATTTTTCGAAATTAATCGTAATTTTTTCGAGTAGATTTACTAGTTTATTTTAGCGTAATTTAAATTACGTCGAATTGTATTTTTATTTACGAGCAAAAAATTATTACGAGTACAATCTGCGCCAAGTATGTGGTATATTTTTGGTCATTTTTACAGACTAGAGAAAATACTATGTATCATGAAAATCGTGAAGTAGTTACCATCGATGAATGGACTGATCGTATATATCAAAATACTCCTCAAGAAATAATGATCACAAATGTGGTATCCGGACGTAAAATGAAAATATTGAAGTATAATTTATCCGATACTGGTAGGCATGGATACGATTTCGATGGTTTTGTTTTTGTAGTTGTATATTTTTTTTTAAATCGAGACTCCTAAATTGATGGGAAAACATTGATAATTTGCAACGTTTCGTTTGAATCTGTACAGTTATATGGAATCCATGGGAAAAAGCTAAAGATATCGGTGATTTTGGCGACGATGAATTTCCGAATATGATATGCGTTGAATCTGGTCAAGTTTCACGTCCTATTATTCTTCGACCTGGGACAACTTTTGAAGCTAGTCAAGTACTACAGGTAGATGTTGTTTCTTATCGTTCACTAGGAAGGTATAGAGTTAAGTCTATTACGTGAGATGAAAAAATTCCTTGCTCGAAAAGAGAACATATATGATTGTGGTAACCCTTTCAGACCATAAATGAACAAGCTGATGGATTTTAAACATTTTTTCGTGATAAATAATATTTTCGGTCAGATGTGTGTGATTTGGCCGAAAAAAAATTTCCTTGGGTCGGTGGAGTGTACAGAAATTTCAAGAATTTTGTAAATTAAAATCTTAAATTTCCTAGACCAAAAATCGAGTGTGGTGAGGATACCCAGTGTCCTACAACACCTTAACAGGTATCACACATGCAACATGAAAAATATTTTGAAAAATGCAAGTTTTTTATTGTTTGACATAAATTTTTATTTGCGAAAGTTTTGCAGAAAAATGCAAAAAATCAACGGATAAAAGAAAAAAAATTTTTTGATCAGAAGAAAGTTCCATAAAAAACGAACGTCTTCTCGAGGGGAATTTTTGATATGAAAAAAAAAGCGTCGCAATGCGATGATTTTTCAGCCTGATTTTCGTAACATATTACAATCATGAGAATTGAAAAAAATCATTGCGGTTAGGAAGGGTTCAATGGGGCTAAAAAGTCGAAACCCCCTGAAAGGCACATCAAGGGTCCCTATAAACGGGTTAAACCTAATTCCAACTTCCTAGTCCAATTAGGAGGGGAGTTATGCGAGGAGCAAGTTCAAAAAATAAGAAAAAACCACATATTTGGGGCTATGAAGGGGTGAAATGAGGCTGAAAAAATCGAGACCTCTAAAAGACCCATCTAGAATCGGTATTAAATACATATACCTTATTTCAACTTCCTGGGCTCAACTTGGAGGGGAGTTATGCGAGGAACAAACTCAAAAAATCAGAAAAAAAAACTACATAAAAACCACATTTTTAAGGCTGTGAAGGGTTGAAATGGGGCTGAAAAATCGAGACCTACAAAAGACACATCTAAGGGCCCAACTAAATGTACATATCGAATTTCAACTTGCCTGCTGAATTCGGTGGTGAGATAGGGGAGGAACAGACCTTTTTCAAGGTCAAAAAGGGGAAAATCTCCCCATATCTCTCCTTCTAATTGACTTAGTAGGTTGATTCTTTGATATGTTATACAACTTTTGATTCTCTATCAATTGGCTTAGAAAGGAGCAATTTTTACGTTTTTGATCCCTCAGCACCCCCTCCCCCAAATTGGGGTCTAACTGAATTTTGACGCAAATTCATCCCCACTCATGTACATCTGATCCGCCACCAAACTGAGCCGATTAACCGAATTGGAGCGATTTTGGTCGATATTGAGCGGAATAAATGATTTTAATGTTTCGGGGGGGGGGGAGGGGGGGATAAATAAAATTAATTATCTGACATGGCTAAAAATTGTTTTATTGGACTTCTAGGAGCCCAAAACGGATTTTTTTAATATTCCCCCCTCATCGGCCGTTGATCGATAGACTATAACAGCCGTGTTTTCATTGACAATATAACATGGAAAATCAGGCTAAAAATTGGCATAGGAAATAAGGTGCAAAAGTGTTCTCAAATTTAGTGTTTTTTAATGAAAATTTTGTAGAGTAATTTCTAAGTTAAAAAATGTTCGAAAATTTTTCAATAGCGACGTAGGAAAATCCGAAGTCTTTTCAAACCACATGTGCATCGTTTTCAAAATGTTCAAGTTCTGATCCTATACGGGTTTAAAATAGTTTTTGAATTTTTTTAATATTTATGTTCATATTTTGTTGATTTTAAAGCTGATTTAAAAATTTCCATCAATTTTTTAGTATTTTTGTAGGAGTTTTTTTTTTCGGTTTTACGGTCAACTCAAACGCTGATATGCGAAATTTGTTTCAATATTCTTGTGCTAATTTTGCAAAAATTTTATTTTTTTTCAGCATTCAGAAAAATTATTATAACGTTAGGAACAGAATTGAATTTTTTTTTGTAAATTACAATCCATGGTATTGGAAATTCTTTGTTTAAATTCGTATACTTTCTATCGGTAAATTTTCGATATTTTTGAAAATTTCATAAATTTTTCCATGAATTTACTGAGATTGATGAAAAATGCTGGTTAATATCTCGTTTTAGTGCAGAACTACCATCAAATTTTTACACCTGTAACAATGCCCAAAATAAGGTATTAATTGTGGTGAAATAGTGGAGTTCGATTTATGTGAAAACGCCACCAACATCACCAACCTAGGTATAACCCCTTATTCGGGAGAGGGGGTGCCCCTGGGTCCCAAAACGGTTCCGTGAAAGTTCGGTGCGACTTTCCTACGATTTTATATTGACAAGTGTAGTAAATATTACAAAATTTCAAAACTCTTTCGTTATAAATTGTTGCTTATTATTAATATGGAAGTTGTCGCCCTACTTGAAATTGACTTTTTGGAACATAATTGCAATTTTTTCTCACGTTGAAAGTGGGTCAAAATATTAGGAGAGAAGTGTTTTTCGACTAATTCAGACACGCTGAGTACGAATCCGGCATTTATTTTTTGTTCAAACTTCTCGTTCGCATTTTGACCCTTTACCCCCCATGCCCCCATGCTCACAATTTTGTAATTATGTTCCTTAGTCAAAATTTCAATGACAAAATCTGATATGAAATTTCACGCCGAACAAGTTTACTTCTATTCATTT
Organism: Ferrisia virgata; assembly: GCA_900060175.1. Lineage (NCBI taxonomy): Eukaryota > Metazoa > Arthropoda > Insecta > Hemiptera > Pseudococcidae > Ferrisia > Ferrisia virgata. The sequence continues at coordinate 57,029 of FIZR01017407.1, forward strand.
TTAGCGTATTACCAATTATTTTTGAGAAAAACGCATTTTTCAGCATTTTATGTTTTTGAAAATAGCATAAATTAGAAAAAAAAAATAGAAAAAAATTACAACACATACTTGAGCGAAAAAAAATTTACGCACGTTCAAAGTTTTCTTTTGTCAGTGCCCCCCTCCTCCCACTTTCCTTTGAAGTGAAAAATTTTGTAATCATTTTTCCTCAAATTTGCGTGAATAGTTTCTTTCTTTTTTTTTCTTCAAAAAAAAAAAACGTTTTTTGATATTCTTGGCCAAAGGAGTAAGGTAGAGGGGACATTTTTTGGCCCTAACATTTTTTTAGGAACACTCAATGATACTTCGTGGAAATTTTGAAAATCTGAGATCGACGTATTCGTATAAATAGAAGCCACTGAATACGATAATAAAGTTAGATTCACAATTTGACCTCAATTATACTTTGTTTTAGTGCACAGCTACCAGCAAATTTTTACACCCGTAACAATGCCCGAAATAAAATGTGCCATTTGATTGTTTAGATTTTCCAGCCCAAGTTTTTTAATAATACTAATGTAAAAATTGCTTAAACTTCGACATTTCATAAAAATCGGGATGTAATGTTTTTTGTTTTGAAAATTTATCATGTTCTGTATCGGTTTTAATTAAAGAATAAGATACGTTGAAAAATTGGGAACAATTTGTTGAAAAAATATTTTAATCACATATTTACATTTCTAAGATTTTTTGTATTTTTTGCATTTTTTTTTTTTTAGCCCAATTTAGCTAATTAATTGGGTGGTTTATATTTATTAACGTGGAAGATTGACTACCTACATAACGAGTTAACAGGCTAATCTAATCGTTGAAAAAAAATCACGAAATATTATATGCAACGTGTAATTATTTTATTTCAGGTGATGTGAGTAGAATGCGGAGCTGCGGCCTCTGGTTTTCGCAACTTAACGATTTCATCGTCCAAAAGTAAAAATAAACGTTTGGAAAATGATAGCGGATTTGAAAACCTGGAATGCAGCTCGTGGTTCCCATTTGATACTTCTATTGCTGACGAAGAAATGCAATCGTGTAAATCATCTCAATCGAGTAATTATTGTTATCACCATAAAACATCGTGTGCCGTTTGTTCCTTGAATTTGTAATAATATCTGAAGGGTTGTCTATAATGTACATTGTATTACCGCTTGTGTGTGTGTGTTTTTTTTAAATGTTAACTTATGTTGTATATGTTCATATTGTATATCTATGTTTTGATTTGATTTTTTTTTTTCGTTTTCGTCTCGAGATTAATTATCGGGATTTATTTATTCCGTAAAGACTGTTTTGTAAATTTTTATATTATGTAATTTTGTTGAAGGATGTAGTATAGAGTGCTAATTATAGGTACGCGCTTTTTATTTTTTGAAATTTTTTCTTTCCGTGTTGTGATGATCGAATTCTATAATTTTAACTGAGTAATGTTAAGATTTATAAAACGTATGTATACGAATTTTTTTTTTCAAAGTAATAATTGTGTGTTTTTCAATAAGTCTCTTAGATGATGAAGCAATATTAAAGCGAGAAATAGTTTAAAATGCTTTTAAAGCAATTTTTTTCTAAATTAACGCGAACAATTATCGTTAGTGAGGATATTATTGTATGTATTTAGATTCTTTATTCGAATGGTTTGATTTTTTTTAAAATGATTTTTACTTTTATATGATTAATTCATACGAGTATTTGATTTTAAACGAATGGTTGTTATAAATTATGTAGATGGTAGTCGTGTCTTTTGCCTATTTTATGATTTCTTTTTTAAATTTATTTACAAATTTTTGTTTGTTTTTAATTTATTTTTATTTTTATATTTGTTATGCTGTTTTTGGAAATTAAATAAATTTATGTTGGAGATTACGACTACGAGTAACGTGGGTGTACAGAACACGATGTTTCAATGCACATAGGCCACACATATCTGTATCAAAAGAAATTTGTGTTTTTTAGTCTGATTTTTGTGAAATATTTTAACTATGTGAATTGAAAAAATTCCTAAATCAGTGGTTAGGGTAGGGAGGGGAAGGGGGGTCAATGTAGCTGAAAAGTTGACGCCCCCCCTCAAGGGCACATTTAGTACCACTATTAAATTTCCTTGCCAAATTTCAACTTACAATTTTGGAAAGTTTCTAGAAGATTTATTGATTGAACATATTTCGAGAAGGTTTTGAGCATGTTTTTGGGAAGGTTTGTGACATGTTTAGATGATATGACACTATTTGGACCAGGGGTGGAAAACTGAAATGATACCAGTTTCAGTTTCAGTTTTCAGTTTTCAACTTTTTAACATTTTAGTTTCAGTTTTCAGTTTTCAACTTTTTAACATTTTAGTTTCAGTTTTCAGTTTTCAACTTTTTAACATTTTAGTTTCAGTTTTCAGTTTTCAACTTTTTAACATTTTAGTTTCAGTTTTCAGTTTTCAACTTTTTAATAAATTTTAGTTTCGGTTTACAGTTTTTAATTTTCCAGTTTCAGTTTTCTAGTTTCAGTTTCAGTTTCACTTTTCCTTTTCTGGGCCTAAAAACGAAAAATTCTGCTAAAAAACGATATTTTTAACACAAAAAGCAATATTTTTTACAAATAAGCGAAATTTTTACAAAAAAACGATAATTTTTTACAAAAAAAGCGATATTTCTTACCAAAAAAGCAAAATTTTTGAAAACTGAAACTGGTTAAAAGTATATTAGTTTCAGTTTTCAATTTTCTAGTTTCAGTTTACAGTTTCAGTTTTCGATTTTCTAGTTTCAGTTTTCAATTTTCTAGTTTCAGTTTACAGTTTCAGTTTTCAATTTTCTAGTTTCAGTTTTGGGTAAAAAAAAAGCATTAAAGTTTTGGTTTCAGTTTTCCACCCCTGATTTAGACATGTTTGAGTAAGCTTTTAGACATGTTTTGGGAAGGTTTGTGACATGTTTCAATGATACGACGCAATCGGGACATGTTTGGGTAAGCTTTTAGACATGTTTTAGGAAGGTTTGTGACATGTTTAAGGAAGGTCCTTGTCTAAAAAATTTCCTTAATAAAAATTTTCTATATAAATAAGTGGAAAAATGGAGTTGTCTAATAAACTCAGAACAATGTTGAAATTAGTAGAAACATATGATGTTCGTCATTGTTCAAAATGTAAACAAACAAAAAAAGCGAGCGAATTCAATAAAAATCAACATTGGTGTAAAGAATGTAGGAATGAAATAATGAAAAAGTATGTAGATAGTAAAAAGTTCATTGAGAAACAGTGTGAGTGTGGAAGGATAGTTAAATTGTTAAGTTATAATGCTCATCTGAAGTCAAATCATCATAAAAAAAGACTTGAATTAATGAAGAAGAATAATTTTATTTTAATACCAGCTCAATAATATATTCACGCTTTATGAAAGTTTACTTGTTCTTAATAGTTGATCAAAATTTGAAAAAAGTTAGTACATAATAAAAAAATATTTTCTTTTATAAATTTTTTGTCTATTAAATAATACAATAAAAACAAAATTGTCTATACATATAAAAAATGAACACCGTGAAAGAATTGAGAAGCTTTGCCAAAGCTAGAAACTTGAAAGGTTATAGTAAAATGAGGAAATCTGATTTACTACAATTACTGAATATTAAGCCACCAGCCAAGGCTCCAACAGTGAAAGATTTAAGAAAAATTGCAAAGGATAAAAATATATAAGGATACTATAAAATGAAGAAAACAGATTTAAAATTGTAGCTGTTTTTAAAAATTATGTCAATTGCGCCTTCAATTCTTTCCAGGGTATGCAACCCATTCCACGCGATGATTTAATTTCCATATAAAAGCGTTTATCTCAAAAACGAAGCATTTTTAATTGAAATTTTATTTCATATTCGTGTTCAGCGACCCAAAAAACTCCAACAATCAAAATTGCAGCCAAATCCGTTGATAAAAAAAAACAGTTTTCTTGAAGAAAGAGAATATGCAAATTACCTGAGGTAATAGCTAATTTGCATATCGTCTTTCGTTAAGAAACCGAATTTTTTTAACCAACAGATTCAGTTGAAATTTTGGTTCGGGGGGTTTTCGACCTCGCTGAACACGAATATAGAAAAAAATTCCGATAAAAAATTCTTAGTTTTTAAAATAGGTAAATGGATATGTTTGGAAATAAAATCTTTGTGTTGAATAAGTTGCATACCTTGATTGAACTTGAAGGCGCAATTGATAAAATTTTTAAAATGTACCACATTCATCAGAAATTACGGAATTTAAACGTGGTCACCGTCAACGTGGATTATCACTAATTAAAAGTCACTGGTTATACGATTGTGTAACATCTATTTCGAGTTTTTATTCCATACCGACAAATAAAAACGAGCAATTTTTTTCTGCAAAGTTCAAGAATGTAGAAGGCGTACTGCGGCGCAGAGAATTTTCCTCCTCCCTTTTACTATTTTAATAGGTAGCTTAATTTTGATCAAAAATGTTTGTTTTTTTTTATGGCCCCTGGTGTTTGAATTAACTACGTACGTGTAATTCTATCGAATTTAAATTACCTATTTGTTCGTACAAGTTGTTTTCTTTTCTTGAATATAAATATAGAAGGTAGCAAAAGGTAGGCAGGCAAGTGGATAGTCATTCGGTATGATGTACTTATTAAAAAAGTAATCAGTAGATGTGGTAATGAAAAATTTTAAATCATCTCGCATCCGGAGGAGTTATTCACTCTGCTACAGGTGATAGCTCATCATTACCTATCTTCCGAATGGAAAACTTGTTATTTTGAAATAATAAGATTGCTCAGGTTGTTGATCTATTAATTAACTACGTTAGTGGCAGAAAATAAATGCACCTTGTTTTTAATATACGTACGCAGGAGGTATCAAAGTGGCCACCTAAATAATTTCTTTCTCAAAAACGTTCGTTGGCAAACTAGTGTTTGTATTTTCGTTATTATGGTCAACTAGTTTTATCGTATCACCGATGCAAGTTTATTATTCTCACGAACTGGTATAATGTTATTGTACGTTTTAGCAAAGGCAACTGACGTAAAATTTACGAGATCATTGGTCTTCGAACTTAAAATGCGGTTTTGGTATCACTTGTTTAGTATTCAGCTATTTTCCTACATCGTTTATCTTCCATGTACATCCTGCCTTAATTATAATTACACCAGTTCTAATTCTACGCTCTAGATTACAGTTTTATATCAAATTCCAACTCTCCAGCAGCTCGCACAGTTATTTAAACTCGAACCATGTTCCCAGTACTACTGGAATTGAACTTGGTGCTGGTGAAAAAAGTGATATTTTCAGTGTTGGGATACTTCAGTCGCGGTCAACATGTTGGATGAATCGTCTGGTGCGTTTGGTTTAATTTTTTTTTTTTTTCATCCGTTTAATTAATGATGTTGCGATGAATTTTTTTTTTTTTAATTGAATTATCATGGAAATTAAAAATCTTATACATTCGTGGAAATTGCAGTTTTGAATTGGAAGAAATTTCTTAGTAAGTTGAGTTTTGTTATTTATTAGGGATCAGTTTAATTTATTAGTTGGTGATTTTTTTTGTTAAAAAAAAAAAAAAAAAATACGATAAAAACACGAAAAAAAATTGAAAAATGCATTTTACTGAGAAACATAAAAATATTTACAATAATTTTTCTTTTCTTTCAAATAATGAAGAAAAACATAAAAGAAATTTGAACTGTAAAATTAAAAATTAAAAATATTACAAGTATCACAACAAAAATACATCAATGTGTAAATGAAAAAATACAATTATTTTTGATTTGTCATTAATTTGTACAAAAAAAAACACTCACGCGCACACACATACAAATTCAAGTAATAAAGTATGCAAAAAAAAAAAAAAAATACATACGAAAATAAGACCGAAAATTATTGTAAACGTAACAATAATTTAGAAGAGAAAAAAAAAAGGTAAACAAAAAACAAATAAAAAATTTGACTTAGTTGTAAAAATGATTAAAAAATTACATTCGATCGGTGCTGAGCAAAAAATATGTACGAAAATAATTGTGTTATGTATAAAATATAATCGACACGATGTAGAAAAAAAAGTACAAAATAATACGTTTTAGAGTTGATTATTCGATGTAATTTTCCAATTACAATTCGGTGCTCATTTCTTGGATAAATTGTTTAACTAAATCTTGATTGTTTTGATTTTGATTATTATTATTATCGTTGATATTATTATTACTGGATGTTAAAATCGATTCGCCATTGGTATTGGTATTAGTGTTGTTTATTTTTTTAACGCTTCCCGGTTGAGTATTAATTCTAGAGTTGACTTCGGATATAACAGAATGTTGAATATTTGCGGTATTATTATTCGGACTAGTGGCTTGATTGTTGTTGATAAAATTAATAAAATTCGATTTACTTTCGGCTGCGGCTTCGGCTGTTACGTTTTCATTCTAGAAAAACAAAGCGTAGAACACACGACAGAAGGTTAGTACGATTAAAATGCCAGTTGCAAAGTATGAGAAAAATTTCAAAATACCAACAATTCGATGCATTTGAGGTTGCGGAGCGAATAACAAAGGGCCTCGGTCGGAATTTCTGAAATTTATCGGCGGTTGCGGTTGCGGTTGCCAGGTCTGCGACGGTATCATATTAGCAGGCGGAGTATTGGATGCGTTATTCCATTGTTGAGAGTAGTCTTCGTTACTCCAGGTGGAATTATTACTCCAGTTGTGAGTCATGTTGGTAGATTGACCTTTATCGTTGATAGGTTTAGGTTGCCAACCTAATTGACGCTCGTTTGGCCAAGCTACTTTACCATTCGGGGTATTGGTGTAACTGCGTAAGACACCGGTTTCGGCCGGAGTGAGGTGTTTTTTATTTTTTTCGCTTTCTTGGAATTTAACGACCGAACATGGCAGCTGGTTGATTGGAGTCGAGGTGCCGACTTGAGGAGATGCTTTCGGATTGTTTCGGAATACGTTGCCGTTTATCGAACGGTGTTCCAAGATGTTTTGATTGGTGTTGTTGTAGTCCGATGTACTGAAAATAGGCGCTCGTCTGGAATTATCTAGCGTGCTATATAAACTGTGCACGGATGGCGATTGGATCTGCTCGGATAATGGCGACCAAGGTAAACCGACCGTTCCTCGGATTTCACCGCTGGGCCAGCCTTTTTGACTACATATAAGAAAGAATTAATTATTAAGCAAAAAATAAATAGATGAAAAAGAAAATAAAAAATTTACTTTGATCGAGAAGTATTTAACGAGAGATCCGAATGGGAATTACTGTAAGGTCTACGTGAATGTGGTTGAGGAGGTAGCCCAACGACCATCGTGTCTGGGAAATTCGATCCGTTCGATATCCTGTGAACAGAATAAACGTTAAAAGTGAACTCGACGAATTATTGAATATTGTTTTATGTTTATTGCAGATTTACCAAGAACCGTTGCCATTGGGGATATCTTTGTTCTGATTTAGAGTGGCTAAATAATGCGGATGGCCTAGTAAAGTCGAAGGATTGCCGTATAATGCTGAACAAGATGGTTTTTGATTTATATTGTTGTTTCTCATCATATGACTAGATACTCTGTAAAATAAACGCCAAAAAAAAATTGTATTAGGTATTTATCAAATATTTAAGATATTTTCGAGAATTGTATGATAATAGAAGAAAATATTTAAACAGAGAAAATGTGCCGAAAGCACGTTATATCGTAAAACTCAAAGCTCAGATAAATGAAGAAAATTAGACGATGATGAAATTAAATGAAGTAAAATAAACAAATATCAGGTAAGTAAGTTATGATAAAATTATAATAAAAAATTATTTAAAATGAGAAATAAGACTAGAATTTTGCGTGGTTTAATCATCAGATGGTTGGTAATGTACACATTACACTTGATTTTTCTAATCATTTTTCGCTCGTTCGAATGAGCTATATGGTGCTCTAATGCTGCGAGATTTAAGCCTGATTTTCATGAAATATTATAATTAGCTGAATTGAAAATTTCCAAATCGGTGGTAAGGGTGAGAAGGTACGGGGGCTGTAATGCAGCTAAAAAAATCGACACCAGCATAAGGTACTTCTAGGACTTATGATAAATCTGTATATCAAATTTCACTTCACAGCTCAATTTAGAGTGGAGTTATGCGAGGAGCGAACTGAAAAAATAAGGAAACCAAAACTATATTTTTGGAGCAGGGAGGGGGTGCAATGAGGCTGAAAAGCTGACACACCAAACAAGAACATATAGGGCCCATACTAATGTACACACCAAATTTCAACTTCCTAACTCAGTTTGGAGGGGAGATAGGGGAGGGACAGCTCTTTTTCAAGGTCAAAAAGGGGGAAATCCTCATATCTCCCCTCCTAATTGACCTAGGATGCTCAATTTCAAATATGTTATACAGCTTTGGATTCTCTATCGATTTTTTTTTTTTAAATGAACAATTTCTGGGTGTTTGGCCCCCTATCATTGCTCCTCCTGAAATTTGGGCATAACTGAATTTTGACCCAAAGTCTTCCCCACTCATATATATTTAATCCGCCACCAAACTAAACAGCTTGACCGAATTGGAGAGGTTTTGGTCAAAGCCCATCAGAGTAGATGATTTTGGTCTGCGAGAGGGAGAGGAGGGAGAATGAATTACTTGAAAAGGAACAATTTCAGCAATTTTAGCACCTCAATACCGCCTCCCCCAAATTTAGGCACAACTGATTTTTGATCCGAGGTCATTCACATTAAAAAAAATTGAAAAATTAAGAAATTAAAAAAATTAAAAATTAAAAAAAAACGAAAAAATTAATAAAATTGACAATAAAAAACCTTGAATAATAAAAAAAAAAGAAATAAAAAATTTAAAAATAGAAGAAATAAAAAAAATAATTAAATAAAAAATCAAAGCATTAAAAAACTAAAAAAATTAAAAAAATTGAAAAAATAAAAAACAATGAATTATTTGTTTTTAAGCTGAAAATTCCAAAAGACATATTTATGGTCTCTATCAAGTCCACATAGCAAATTTCAACTGCCTAGCTCAATTGGGGGGGGGGAGGAGGAACAACCTTTTTTCAAGGTCATAAAGGGGAAATCCTCATATCTCCCTTGCTAATTGATCTACGAAGCTGATTTTTGGATATGTTGTACAATTTTGGATTGTCTGTCGTTGGGCTCAAAAAGGAACAATTTCTGCAATTATAGTCGTTTAGTACCCCCGCCCTAAATTATGGTACAACTGTATTTTGACACGAGGTCATCCCCACTCCAGAATATCAAATCTGTCGCCAACGGAAGCCGAATTTCCAAATATGATTGATTTGGGTTGGTATCGAGCCCAGCAAGTGATTTTTAGTTTTTTTTTGAAATGGAGGGTGGGGGGGGGGATCATTCATGAGGACGTGACGTTTCTGATTTTAAGTTTTTGATTAAAAACTTGGGATGAAAAATGATTATATGTAAATGATTTTTGCAATTCATGGTAAAATGTTGTTGACATGGATATAAAAATAATGAAAACAAATAAATTTTTTTTTAAATTAAAAAATTAAAAAAATTAAGAAAAAAATTAAAAAAATAAAAATATTAAAAAAGTTGAAAATTAAAAAACATTAAATAATAAAAAAAAGTTAAAAAATAAAAAAATAAAGATTATTCTCCGGATATCTTGTTAAAGACAATTTATGTTGCCTATAGCTACATCGGTAGTGAATGAAATGTTTTAAAATTTCGATATAAATCTGGAAATAAACTTGTCTATGCGTAACTTTTCAGAATATTTCAAATTTCATTCTATTTATTTGAAAAAACAAGATTCAAGAACTGAAATTTGTCTCCACCTATCAGTAATTTTTTCCAAAATTATTCAACATTTGATCAAAAATTGATTTTTTTTTAAATAAAAAAAATTTCAAAATATCTCAAAAGTCACGAATGGAAAATTTTATTTCAAGGTGTATATTGAAATTTCAAAACATTTTATCCGTTGATGATACAACTGCAACCAAAATGAAATTTTTCATCATTTTAAATATCCAAAGCAATAGCTTTAAAAAATTTTAAAAAATTGAAAAATTAAAAAATAATGAATAATATCTGCTCTTTATGTAACAATTTGAAATTGCTGAGTAAGTGGTGTACGTTTTTTATAAAATATCAAGCGTGAAAAAATGTATGATGGCAGTTTTTAATTTTAGCTAAAATAGTAATGAATGATGTTTGCAGTTCATGTTAAAGTGTCCAAGTTGAATTAAATATGAAATGGAATTTGCTAAGTTTGACATGGATAATGGATATGTCTTAGCACTGTGGGTCATTTTCTGAAAACGTGACATTTTTAATGTGATTTGTTCGATTTTTGATTTGAAGTTTCGTGTTAAAAATTTGCAATGAAAGATGATCACGAATGAATTTTTGCACTTCATGTTAAAATGTTGACATCGAAATGTTACATATCTGCGATCTAAAATTTTTCACTGAAAGGGAAAAGCGCCTAAATTTTTTGTGTAGACGGTGTAGGAGGGGGGGGGGAGGATAAATGAGATAAAAATAAATATTTGACATGGCCAAAAATATTTGTAATGGTTTTCTGGGAACTCATTCCTCTCTCCCTCTCCTCATCCGGTGTAGGTTGGTAGACCGTAATAGCCTGGTTTTCATTGACAATATGACATAGAAAATCAGGCTAAAAAGCAGCGAACGAACAAATAAAAAATGATCGTACACTTAAAAATTAACATTCTCAATAATAATTACGTTGATTAACAAAAAGGAATTGAAAAATTTACAACAATAATGTACATAAGTATAAATAGTACTACTTAGATATTAGATCGGGTCAATCTAAGGAATATATAACATATTCATAATTTTATGATCAAAAGAAGCAAGATAAATTTTCATAACCAGTTTTCACGGGTAAGTAAGAAATTAGCATATTATCGCAGGTAATTTTTTCCATTTTTTTTTAGCTAACGTTTGTAAGAAAAGAAAAGTTGTAGTGGGTAAAGATCAAAAAACAAACCGTTTTTAAATATGCATTTCATTTTAAAAAAAAAATAAATAAATCGAGAAACGCATATTAAAATTTTAACAAATGCAACATCGAAACAAAAGTATTTCCAATTTAAAATCTCATGTTTTAAAGAGCATGAGAGGATAAAATTGTAAAAAAATTTTCATTCGAAAAAAAAGATGAAATAAATCGATCGTTAATAAATTTTATAACAAGATGAAATAAATTTAAGCGGGTATCATTTATATGCATCTAAAATAAACTTTTATACTTATACAACCAGTAGCATGAGACAGGTAAATTGTTTGCGGGTAAAAATATTTAATACATTCGCCATTTAAAAAATGAAAAAGTACTTGTCGCTAGTAGCATGATAAAAGAGTAGGTAAGGTATAGAGGTATAAGTTTACGTATAATACTTTTCAGGTAAAATATGGTATAACTACGACGAGAAACATCCATAAATATGTTCCCCCTAGCTCGTCGAATAAACACCTAGCAACTTACGAACGTAGGTATTATAGATAGATTGGTAGGTAGGTAGGTAGGTAGGTAGGTAGGTAGGTAGGTAGGCTACAAAATACCGCACGTACGATAGGTACTTCTTCGCATCGTATAACACCATAAAATACAAAACTACTGAGCTACATTTATTTACACATCTTTTGACACACATAAATTCGCTAAACTAACGTAAGTAAGTATAGACGAGATTAGATAGAAAATTCGCAACTATTTATACGAGAAGTATCGGTTGTATGGGTTGTGTACCTTGTTAAATGCGACGAAATTTGTTTATTGCTGTCACCGGTTGCCGTACATGCGGTTGTACTGGTGCTGGTGGTTTTGCTAAGATCGGATAGAATTGGACTTTCGCTATATGGTGGCGGAGGACTGTCTTCGTTGCAGCCGGACATGGTTTCTTTGATCACATCGCTGAAAAGTTAAGTAATCGTGATGACAATGTGATTGAGATAACGATAAATTCATAGGTATTTGTAGATATGTTCATGGGCGAATAATTTTATTATTAATCACTTCCAAAAAGTCTTAAATAATCTAATATTAGTTCATTTGTTTTGGTTTGATTTGCAAAATTTTTAGAAAGAAGTCAGATGAGAAGGTGAGAAAGATAAGAAACTGCGTCAGAAGAAAGAGATTAAAATGGAAGAGCCATCGGTAGAGCCATATAGGTTCTGGTTTTTTTCTCCGAAATGATAATTTGTGGCTAAGAGTAGTCTGGTCACCCCCTACCACCCAACAAATTTTAGCTTGACATAACAGACCACCCTGAAAATTTTCCATTGCATTTTATATAATTTTCCTAGTTTACAAAACGTGAAAATTATATTTTTCCAAAGGTATTTAGAGCTTTTCTTCTCGGCCTTGGAAACGTCATTTTTATTTTATTACCGAAAATGGTAGGTGTGAATAAAGAACAGGAGCTCAAAAAAAAATAAAAAATTCATATTAGATTTAAAAAGTTTGAAAAAACACACATTCGCCTGATTTTCGATGTCATATTGTCAATGAAAATCAGACTATTACAGTCTATCGACCAACGGCAGATGAAGGGAAATATCAACAAAATGCGTTTTGCAAAAATCATTTTTATTTTTTTTCAATTTTTCAATTTTTTTAATTTCTTTAGTTTTTTAATGCTTTAATTTTCTTATTTTTTTTATTTTATTCTTTTATTTTTTTATTTTCTTTCTTTTTTCATTTTTCAATTTAAATTTTTTAGTTTTTATTTTTTTTATTATTCAATGTTTTTTATTTTCAATCTTATCGATTTTCTTATTTTTTAAAAATTTTTATTATTTTTATATCCATGTCAACATGTTACCATAAAATACAAAATCATTCTTATTATTTATTTTTTTATTTTATTTTTTTATTATTTTTTTATTTTTTTCAATTTTTTATTCATTTTATACTTTTATTTCTTTTATTTTTTTTATTTTTTCGTTTTTCAATTTTTATTTTCTATTTTTTAGTTCAAATTGTTCTATTTTTTTATTTTTTTCATTATTTAATGTTTTTCTTTTCAATCTGATTGATTTTCTCATTTTTTTAAATTTTTATTATTTTTATATCCATGTCAACATATTACCATAAAATACAAAAATCATGTTTATTATTTATTATTTTTTATTTTTTTCAAATTTTTATTCATTTTATAATTTTATTTCTTCAATTTTTTTAATTTTTTAATTTTTCAATTTTAATTTTTTATTTTTCAATTTAAATGTTTTACTTTTTATTTTTTTCATTATTTAATGTTTTTTATTTTCAATCTTATTACTTTTCTAACTTTTTTTATTTTTAATTTTTCAATTTTTTTTTAAATTGAAAAAATTTTTTCTTGTTTTTATTATTTTTATATCCAAGTCAAGATTTTACCATAATATGTTTATAATCATTTTTCATCGCGAGTTTTTTAATCAAGAATTTCAAATTAAAAATGCAACGTTTCTACAAAATTTTGAGAAGAGGGGTGCTGAGGGGCTAAAATCGCAAAAATTTTACCTTTTTCAGCCCATCAATAGACAGTACAAAAATTGTATAACATACCCAAACATCGACCTCCTAGGTCAATTAGGAGGGGAAGTTTTCCCCCTTTATGACCTTGAAAAAAGGTTGTTCGTCCCTAATCCTCCCTAAACACACCAAGTTGCAATTTTTGATGAAAAATTGAGCTAATCTGGGGAAAACACACCAAAACTGAGTGAATTTTTCAATAAAATTACGTTTTTTTTTTGCAAAAAAAAAGTTTTTTGTGGAAATTTTTTCTTGAAAGTGCACCAAATTTCGAAATGAAATTTTTTTTGCAAAATTTCATAATAACTAGGAGAAAATATAATCGTGCCAAGTGGACGAAAGTGGGGAGGGGAAGGAGGGGGAGAACAGAGGGGTACCAGGGCAGCCGATTTTTGAAAATTTCTCAAAATTGACAATGGGTACCGTTTAGCAGTTGCTAAATGACCTCAAACTAACGTTCGAAAAATTTTAGCCCCCAAAGTTTAAATTTACCCATCCCAACGAATGCACAAAGCTAAAAAAAAATGCCAAAAAATTTTCCAAAATTGTAAAAAAAAAAGTATCAAAAAATTCTATTAAAAATGCTATGTTCACCCAAAACAACAACAATTTTTCATTTCTACACTCTTTTTGAGGAAGAACAGAAAAACGTTATTTTTCACACTTTTTGAAATAGGTACTTCAAAAGAATTCCAGAATCATTGAATTTTGAAAAAATTTCGATTGAAATGGATCTCATAAAGTATTTCAACTCATGCAACACATTCCCAAAGATTATTTGTTTGCTGTATTTTTTTTTTTTCATTGGTTCTTAAATATCGTTATTTCATGAGAAATATTTAGTTTCCCTCGGTTATCTATTTTTCACAAAAAAAAAAATCTGCAGAAATATAAATAGGCTTCTGATGACTTCAATGCATTGAAATGACTGTATTGCATTTATTTCAATTGAAATTTTTTCAAAATTGAATTTTCCTCGAATTCTTTTAAAATTTAATTCTAGAAATATTCTCTAATAAGTTTTTTTAAAAGTTACAGCCAAAAATTTGAAATTTTTTCACAAAATTACTGTGTCCTTTTTTACATTATTCAAGTTTTTTAATTGTGATCTTTTAACAGGAAATACTACATCATGTACGCACTTCGGTTTAGCATTTTTAGGTAAAAAAAATTGGAAAATAGCCACACATTTTTAGAAAAAAAAAAGAAGAAAAAACGTATCTCTGCTCTTACAACGATTAAATAGGCAAACCATCTTACATACGTCTAATTTGAATTGCTCTGTTGGTGGTATGAAGGAAGTACTGAAGTATATACTATCGAAGTGAAATACCCTGTATATATACATATTATGCATTGTACAGACAAAGAAATCTTCTACGACTTACTTTTTAGCTCTTCGAATGGAATGTATTTTTGGTTTACCCGACGACGATAATCGTACCCGGACCGCCTTCGCAGCATTTGTTTTGACCACCGTGTATGGGATCTCTCGTAATTGATCTTCAGACATACCTTCGGTATCTACCAATTGGAATTCTAAATGTTGTTTTAATTCATCGGGTAAATGAGGTTTACCATTTTCAGGAGATCGAGAACGAGATCTACAAACCAAAGTAATTAGAAATGGTAAAATCTCAAACATTAAAAATGAAACGATGATATAGATACCTGTGTTTTCTATGCTTTCGTCGATGGTGCTGACAAGACGAATGTTCACTTTCGGTTTCTATACCACTATTTATGTATCCCGATCTTGGTCGAATTACAGTAGCTTCGTGGATACCACTGTTTCCTTCAGCTTGCCTCCTTTGGACTTCTTTCCATTGCCCTTCGGAGTCTATTAATTTGTACCTGGAATGACGAAAAGAAAATATTAACACGGAGACGAGTTAAGAACTGAATAATCACGCCAGCGAATATTAGTGCAGGCTTTTTAGGTTTTAATTCGATTGAAAAAATTCACAGAAAGAAGAAATTTCGTATATAAGTATTGTGAAGTATGCATTTCAATAATTCCGAACTTCCCTAAAATCCATGCTTATTTTGCTTCCCTTTTGGGAGACAAGGGAATGTAAAGTTTGTTTTTTTCGCAATTACTTCTCAAATAACGCACTTATGAAAAAAAAAGTTCAAACAAAAGTTGTAGAGCATTAAAAAACGAACATTTTTACTGCTCTAGCTTTTTTTCATAGGAGGTCGTGAGGAGGAGCTCGGGTGTCCAGAAAAATAATTTTTGAAAATCTTCAATTGAAACAAATCATTCTTAAAAATCTGCTTGATTCACATTTCGTAGCATTTTTCTTTCATTTTACTTCCCTTTATTATGTAAAATAATAAAATTCCGAACCGTCTCTTTATCTCAAAGTGGGGGGGGGGGGGGGGGAGGCTGCCCTTGAAAAAAGTCGCAACTTTCTCAAGTAGTAAGTCCGTTATGCTAGAACATTCGAAAAATTGGTTCAGACAAACGTTGTAGAGCGTTAAAAAACAATCATTTTCGTTTCTTTACTTTTTTCCCAAGTGGTCATGAGACTAAGCTATGACAAAAAGGAAAAAAAATGATACTTGAAAATTCCTGTTGAAATGAATAATTTACGCCTACGCGAGTCAGGTATAAATTACAGCAAGTCAAAAATTAAATAAGTGTAATAAAGCCGGTTTTGCGGTCGCGGAATTCGATTTTAGTAACCATTTGAGCGTTGGACCCGAATTGGGCTCCGGAAGGGGAGGTTCAAAATTCAAATTTTGGACATTGGTGTCGATTTATTAAGCTCCAAAAAATTGTTTTAAGCTGTAATAGTTTCAAGATCTCAAAATAGCACATTGGAAAACCCTTATACCAAATAGGATATCCATTTTTGTGCTTTTTGCAAAATTTTGGAAATTTTAACACCCCATTTTTAGACTTTATTTGGGTCCAAAAGCTAAAATCTGTTATTTAATTAGGACAGCAGATTTTTCACCTCATAAATAGACACCCGAAATCGTTGTTCAAAATTTGCCAAATTTTGAACTTTGAACCTCCCCCCCCCGCCCTTGGAAGGCCAATTTGGATCTAACGCTCAAATGGTTGTCAAAATCGAATTCCGCGACCACAAAAACCGCTACAATGGACTCATTCAATTTTTGGCTCGCTTAAATTTATGCCTGACAGAAGAATTTTC
Organism: Ferrisia virgata; assembly: GCA_900060175.1. Taxonomy (NCBI): domain Eukaryota; kingdom Metazoa; phylum Arthropoda; class Insecta; order Hemiptera; family Pseudococcidae; genus Ferrisia; species Ferrisia virgata. Next base: position 73,727 of record FIZR01017407.1, read on the forward strand.
TAGTGTCACTTTTTTCGACATGGATGTGCCTTAGGGCGGGTCGGGGGAGGAGGGTTCATTTTGTGAAGATGTAACGTTTTTGATGATACGTTTTTGATTGTTCATTTGAAGTTTTTGACCAAAAACTCGCGGTGAAAGATGATTAAAATGATTTTATCCTTTGTGATAAAATTTTAATTCAAAAGATTAGAAAATTTTAAAAATTAAAAATTAAAAAAATAAAAAAAAATTGACAACTGTTGCACTTGATGTCAAAATGTAAACCTGGATGTGTGATTAGAAAAATTGAAAAATAAAAATAAGAAAGAAAGAAATGGAAAAAAAGAAAAAAAATGATTAAAAAATTCGAAAAACAAAAAAAAATTAATGACTTTGGCACTCACTATTGCAATTTGCACATAAATGTCTAATTTAAAAAATTAAAAAGTAAAGAAATGAAATAATTAAAAAAATTAAAAAGAAACAAAAATAAAAAAGAAATAAAAAAACAAAAATTTAAAAATTAAAAAAAATTATTAAATTAAAAAAATCAAAAAATTTGAAAAACAAAAAAAATTAATGACTTTGGCACTCACTGTTGAAATTTGCACATAAATGTCTAATTAAAAAAATTGTAAAATGAAAAAAATTAAAAATTAAAGAAATAAAAGAAAAACAAAAATGAAAAAATATATTAAAAAAGTTTGTTGAGAAATGAAAAAAATTGACGACTGTTGTACTCAGTGTTGAAATTTAGACTTGAATGTTTGATTAGAAAAATTAAAAAAAAAATTAAAAAGAAAAGAAATCAAAAAAAATAAAAAAAAAAACAAAAATAAAAAAATTATTAAATTAAAATAATTAAAAAATTTTAAAAACGAAAGAAATTAATAACTTTGACACACACTGTTAAAATATAGACATAAATGTTTAATTTAAAACTTTGAAAAATGAAAAAGATTAAAAAGTAAAGGAATAGAAGTATTGAAAAAAGTAAAAAAAATAAAATAATACAAAATTTAAAAAGTTTTTGTTAATTTTTTTATTTATTTATTTATTTATGGTACAACAATTTCTTTTTAAGTTTTTGATTTTTGGTTTGAAGTTTTTGATCAAAAAATCGTGATGATGGATGATTGTATAATCTTTATATTGCTAAGAAATAATAAAATAAAATATCAAAATCGAGTGAAGAGAAGGGTAAACGTTTTTGATTTAAAGTTTTTGATCAAAAACTTGTGATAAAAGATGATTATGAATGACTTTTGCATTTTATGCTAAAATGTTGACATGAATATGTTACATATCCTTGATCAAGAATTTTTCCGTACCTAAATTTTCTCTTTTTGTCATAGCTCCATTCCATGTCCATCTAGGAAAACGAAAATGTTTGTCTTTTAACGCTCTACAACGTTTGTCTGAATCAATTTTTCGAATTTTCTAGCACAACGGGACTTATCTCTTGAGACAGTTGCGACTTTTTAAGAAGGAAGGTCCAACATTTTTTTCATCTTACATCATAGGGGGAAGTATAATGATAGAAAAATCCTACTAAATGTGAATAAAAAGATTTTTAAAAATTATGAGCGTCGATTGGAGATTTAAAAAAATTATTCTTTTTCTGAATGCCCTAGCTCCTCGTCTCGGCATCTTATGGAAAAAAGTAAAAATGTTCGTTTTTTAATACTCTACAACTTTTGTTTGAACGTTACTTAGGAAGTAATTGGCAAAAAAACAAATTTTGTTCGCCCCCTTCCCTACAAAAGTGGTACAAAATGTGCACGAATTTCATGGAAGTTCGGGAATATTGAAAATACATACTGCACAGTACTCATAAACGAAATTTCCGCTTTCCGAGAATTTTGATCCGGTTTGGGCTACTTTTGAGCTAAAATTACAAAACTATATTTGGATATCAATCAACAGTACCTTGTTTGGCTGCCGTGATGACTATGGTGTTCTTGTTCGCTACCAGAAGATCTTCTACTTCTATGTCTATGTCTTCGATGACTATGTCCATGTTGGCCTAAAATAATACGATATTAAATCGTAATTTGCTCGAGAATAAATGCTACGAGTTAAATAAAACAAGTCGGCTTACTCGAACATCTAGATAAATCGCTTTCGTTATCCGAGCCTCGTTTGTTTTTATGTTTATGCCTGAAATGGAGTATAACACGAAGGTGACATTTTGTACATTTCATTGGCAAGTTGATTTGTAAATTTAATTTAATATTTACCTTCTGCACGGTCTCGAATCAGTACTACTTTGACTTTCCATACTAGAAGATCTACGAGCATGAGTTAACCGTACTTGGGGTCCGGCCGAACGAACACTTCGAGGTGAATGACTAGAATACGAATTCCTCGGAGGTCCAGCGGTACCCCAAACACTCCAAGGTGCGCTTCTCGTACTTCTCGGCGAATCGCTTCTCTGAATGTAGAATCTGCAACGTTGAAATGAAATAAGAACCGATGCGTTGTTTTTATTCCACCGTTTAATTTATTAGGTACACAGGTAAGGTAAAAAAATGTATGTAGCTAGTTGTAAGCATACAAAAGGTGTAAACAGTATACGTGCAAAGGTAGTTGTAGGCAGTGCTCCATATACTTACGAATTTGTTGTTGTTGAAGATGCTACGTAAACGCTTTTCGATTCTTCAACGTTAACGTTTTCCTTAACGGATACTTTGTCTTCGATTTTTGGCGCTAAAACGATATAAAAACGAGTATTACACGTCGACTTTCAATTTCGCGTTACATTGAACGTTCAAATTACACGCGTATTCTACGAAACATTCGTTGCGAGAAGGAAAAAAAGAATCAAATTAAACGGATAAATTTTCTCGACCTAGGCGCCATTTTATTTCCAATCGACCTTCTTGAAATTTTATCTTTTTTCTCGAAATTGTTCAAATCGGACGATTCGTCCGCGCCGCTTGCCGATTTTAGAAAAAAGAGAAAGAAAAAAAAATCGCCCAAAATAAGATTACCTTCTTCGAAGAAAGTGTTTCACGAAGGAAGATGTATCGAGAAAATTTTTACTCGTCAGAAAAATTCGCTTTAAAGCGAACCTTCTAGCTCTTTGTAGCAGATTACTCGACGTTTAAAATTTAGGAAACGAGATCGTAAAAATTAATTTCCTGAAAAGAAAAAAAGAAAACTAAATTGATAATTTTATTTTCATTACGAGCCGGATTTCCTTTCCTTTGTGTTTCGTGTCAAAAGGAGAAAAAAAAATGTTGTAGCGCATGTATCGACTTGTCGTGTCGTGTACCCGGGGAAATCGCAGAAGACGTATAAAATTCATTTCGTCATCCTTGAAGCTCATTTTAATGGGTAACCCCTCAACGCTAATAAAGCCAGTTTTGAGACAAATTTTTGTAATTGAACGAGAAGTAATTAAGCTTCTTCCGAATAAAAATTCTTTTTTATTCTATATAAACTTTTATCGACGAGGAATAAAGATAACGGTGATGAGCGATAGAGGGGAAAAGAGAGAGGAAAATAATTAAAATTGAAATCCGAAAGGTACGATAACTAATTTAGCAGAATGTTCCTTTTTTTCTGGTTGGTCTTCCACTCGAGATAACAACTGAACACAATTCCAAACTGTACAAATAATACGTGCTCTACGCAGGAAAAAACTAAACGTTGAGGGGAAAATTTTTTCCAATTTTTTTATTCATTAAATATTACGATGAAAATTTTCCAACAGTACAGAAAATTTATCAAGTATCACGAAAAAATATTGAAAAATGAGTGAAAATTGAGATAAAATATGTAAAAATTTGTTGAAAATCATCGAAAATTATGCAAAAATTAGACCAAAAATTACGAACAATTTTTTTGAAAGATCGCTTAAAAATGACATAAAATATGAAAACAATTGTTGAAAATAATCAGACATTAAGTAAAATTGCGGTAAAAATGGCTAAAAAAAATGGAAAAAATTTTTCAAAAATTAAGTTGAAAAAAAGATGAAAATTGACATACATTTAGAAAAAATAAAAATCATTGAAAATTATGTAGAAATTTTATAAAAATCGTCGTAAGTACAAATAATCGATCAAGAAATTATGAAAAACTGTTGAAAAATAGAGGAAAAGTTGATCGAAGATTTGGTAAAAATAGTTTAAAAGTGTAAGAAATTGATCAAAAATCGAGATAAAAATGTTGAAAAACGACTGAAAATTAAGCAAAAATAAGAAAAAATGATTGAAAATCAGGAAAAGATTAGGTAAAAATCGATAAATGCCGCAGAAAATTAACTTAAACCATAAAAAAATTGTTGAAAATCAATGAAATTTGTTTTAAAAACCTCGAAAATGGAGAAAAAATTTGGTAAAAATGAGTAAAAAGTGCAAGAAATTAAAGAAGAAATCAAAAAAAATGTTGAGAAATCGGTGAAAATTGATATAGAATATGTAAAAAATTGATTAAAAATGGAGAAAAAATGGAGAAAAAGAGCTAAAAATTGAGCTAAATAATGAAAAAATTATGGAAAATTGATCAAAAAATCATTAAATAAATGTGAAGAAATACGTGAAAATTGATATAAATAAAATAAAAAATCGATCAAAAATCGAGGAAAAAATGTAGAAAAAGAAGTAAAAATTGAGCTGGATAATGAAAAAATTTTAAAAAAGTACGTAAAAAGTACAGAAAATTGATCAAAAATCATTTTAAAAATGTTGTGCAAATTGGCATAAAATATGTAAAACATCGTTGAAAATCATCGAAAATTAGGTAAAAATTAAGGAAAAAAGGGTAAAAAAAATGAAAAAATCACGAAAAATGTTGAAAAGCTGATGAAAATTTGACAAAAACGGAACGAAAAAATATAAAATATGTAAAAAATCGGTAAAAATCATCAAAAACGGAAAAATGGTTGAAAAACACAAGAAAATTATTAAAAATAACGATAAAGTGTTGCAAAATGAGGGTAAATGTACCTAAATTTGGAAACAAATTCGTTAAAAAATCAGCAAAAATTGTTAAATAACATCGAAAGTCAGGTAAAAATTTAATAAAGGGTTAATAAAGAGTGCAAAAAATACATCAAAAATCACGAAAAATGAACAATATTTGACAATATGAGTGAAAAGTGTAAGAAAACGATCAAAAACATCGAAAAATCGTTGAAAAATGGGAAAAATCATATGGAATTTCGGTAAAAATGGCAAAAAAATGCAAAAAATTGACCAGCAATTACGAAGAAATGTTGAGAAACAGGTAAAAATTGACATAAAATTGGAAAAAAATTTGTTAAAAATTATCAAAATTTTTCAAAAATTTGATGAATGTACAAAAAAGTGATCGAAAATCATTAAAAACCGTTGGAAAATAGATGAAAAATGATCATAAATTCAATAAAAAAATGAACAAAAATGGAGGAAAAATGTTGAAAAAGGAGTGAAAATTAGGTAAAAATGGGTAAAAGCTGCAGAAAATTGATCAAAAATCAAGAAAAACCGTTAAAAGTGTAAGAAAGTGATCAAAAATTGAGAAAAAATGATTAAAAATTTGGAAAAAAATTAAGTAAAAATGGGTAAAAGTCGAAGAAAATTGATAAAAATCATGAAAAACGGTCGAGAAATAAGTGAAAGTTGATCTAAACCATAAAAAAAAAAATCGTTAAAAGTCTTCGAAAATTGTGTAAAAATTCGATAAAAATTGGTAAAAAAAGGGAAAAGTTCATCAAAAATCACGAAAAAAGGGTGTAATTAGACGTAATACAAAAAAAAAAAATTGTTAAAAATCATCAAAAATTGAGTAAAAATTTCACGGAAATGGATGTAAAAAATCGCGAAAAGAATCATCAAAAATAGGTTAAAACTTTTTACTATATTATTTTGACATTAGTTCGCAATTATTATAACCCCGCAGACCAAAAAAAGCTAATTTTGGCCCACCTAATAATAAGCGAATAATTTTTCTGATTTAGGTTAGAAAAAATTTTGAATCTTTGTTCACTCGAAGTTGCATGTTCATGGGAGGTTTATCAATAAATTATTCTATATTTTCAAGTGTTGAATTGATACTGAGCTACGTTCAACGTATCTATTATTTCGATAAACATAGATGTAGAAATTACTTTAAACTTTATTTTTAAGAATTTTACGTCGCCCAAAAAGATATCTATTAAATTGCATCATTTTTTACACAGCGTTCGATGATTATTCTGCACCAACACAAATCGAAACACGAATTTATTTCTATTTCGAACATTAAATGCTTCTCGTTTTATTCGCCTACTTCATTGCTCGTAATACTTAAATTTCAAAATATCAGGGTACTTACTTTCTGCAGCTCCTTCGACGATTCTTCTTTGGTATCTTCGACTAGGAGTTCTGATAAACGAAGGTGGATTACGCATACCCATTTGAGAGCTACGACCGGATAGCTTGTCCATTCTGCTACTGCTACTCGACACAAATCGAGCACATATGTTAAAAATTAATACGTAAATTTTATTGAATGGTAATTAATAAAAAATCGGGACACAGGTGGACGGGGCGGGAAGGGGGAGGGTACGTAATAGGCTTAAAAAGTCGACACTACCAAAACACATATATATAGGACCTATACTAAAACTACATACCAAATTTTAACTTCTTAGACCAATTTGAGAACAGATATGCGAAGAACAAACTCAAAAAATAATAAAAACTACATTTTTGGAGCTATGAGGGAGTGCAATGGGCCTAAAAAGTCAAAACCTCCAACAGGCACACCTATGACCCACATAACAAATTTCAACATCTTTACTCAATTTAAAGTGGTGATAGGAGAGGAACAATATTTTTTCAAGTGCAAAAATATAAAAATCCCTCATATCTCTGCTCCTAATTCACCTAGGAGGCTGATTTTTGGATATGTTAAACAACTTTGGAACGTCTATTGATTGGTTAAAAAAGGAATAATTTTTGCGATTTTAACCCCTCAGCACCCCCTCACCCAAATTTGAACACGACTGAATTTTGACCCGAGGTCATGCCCTTTCCTGAATATCAAATCTACCATCAATCAAAGTCTATTTGGTAAATTTGATCGATTATGGTTGGTATCGAGCTGAGCAAATGATTTTTAATTTTGGGCGGAAAAAATAAATATCTGACATGACCAAAAATGGTTTGAATGGTGCTCTAGAACCCTAAAATATATTTTGCTGATAGCCCCCTCCCTCATCCACTATAGTTCGATAAATCGTAATAGCCTGGTTTTCATTGACAAAATGGCGTAGAAAATCAGGCTAAAAAAACTACGTAGATTAAAAATTTAATAGAAAAAAACTAACCTGAATCTGGTATTTACAACATCGGGAGCGTTGGTTGAAACGTGAACTAATTGGAAAAACAAATGATGTTCTTTACAGCATTTGTATAAGTGCTTACAAGCAGCTCGAGATGGCGTTTCAAAACCATATGTGTTTTCTTCGTTCTACACACATAAATCGAATATTTTACTCGTAAATTTACACACATAGCACGTCGATTAATGACGAGAAAAAAAACTTGACACGATCGTTCGCACTTCAACTTACATTTTTATCGCTTACTCTCAACATGAAATATTTGCCTTTGAAATAAATCTTCTTTATTCTGGACCTGTGAGTATTGAAATAATGTACAATTAATTAATATCCGAATTGAACGTACGCTTATAGCTCGGTACGAATGGTAGCAGGTAGCCAGGTACCTAATGTACCTGGCTACCTACCAGCTTGCACCTAATTTATGTTTATAGGTAAATACCGCAACGAAAACCACACTTACCAATAATAATTGGCAACTTTGACCTTATTCCTCAGTACAATTACGCCAATTGGAGTCAAACCCAAGAAATACTCGACGTTGTCTTCGCCCTGTAAAATCAAAACGATGGTAAAATTTAGCACGAACCGAGGAGCTACACGTTTTAAAGCCTGAAACGCTCGCTATAGATATTTCAACACATTCATTGGTCGTATATATTTCAAAAGCTCTCTTCACTTTTTCACTGCGATTCGTTTCTTTAGCCCTTGTACGATATAATAAATTAAAAGCAAATCCGAATCAAAATCTAATTAACATCGGTGAGTGGTAACTTTGTAAATATTTACCAAACGATAAGGCTACAAATGGAAACCAAATAAATTACCACTATTGTTAGACGATTTATCAGAATTAATGGCGTGAAATAAGTCAACTCTCATCTTGACGCTATAACGTCACTTCTTTAAAAAGGTTAATGGGCTTCTAAACTGCGCGCAGCATCCACAGTATTGTTTATTTTTCATACGTGTACCTTTTTTGTTTTTTTTCCCTTCTCACTTCACCTCTCTAAAAAGCTTCATTCGGTAAAAGAAAGCTAAATAATAATAGGTAGGTAAGTAATGAAGGAGAAGAAGAAAAAAAAAACCACTCGACTTATATCTATTTCTCTATTTTAATTAATTATTTCAACGAAGATGGTAGCACGGCCGGTAGTCGGTAATGTACCGTATACGGATAATACTTACAATAACTGGATGTAAATCCACGCCGTACATTTCCAGCCATTTTACCTTATCTAAGTAGTTTAATTCGGCTACTGCTGGAAGCTGACCCCTGCGAATGATACACGGTGAAATTTATTATTGTTGATGCAACGTTAAAACCATACTTACGCGGTCACCCGTAAGCATAACTAAGAAATTTCTCGCATTCGCAGATGGCGAAATTTCTAACTACGTAACGCCGCAGCACAAGCAAAAGCAGAAGGCGAAATTAATGTGTTTTAAAGATAAGCGCGCTTTTTGAAGAAGAAAAAAAAGAATAACCTTTATTTTCATTTTGCAATGTACACGCATACGCAGGTATATTTATATTTGCCTATTCATCTTATATAGGTTGTATTTGTTTGGTAAACGTTCACGTTCTGGATATTGATATCGCAACGTGGGTGGACTAATTTAAAAAAAAAATATGAAGAATAAACGAGAGCTGAATGCAAAAAAAAGGTGTAAAAAAAATCTTGCAAAATTTTTTTTTTGAAATATTTCAAAAAAGTTTGAAGTAACATGTCAATATTATGCATCAGCAGCATAGCCCTGAGTTTGTTCTTTCAAAATGGTTCTCTCCTTCAGGTCCCTATCACTCTTATTTTTCAAGTTATGAAGTATTAAAACCAAAAAGGATGCAATAAAATCATTCGAAAAAATTTTGCAAGATTTTTTTTACATTCAACTCACATTTATTCTTTTACTAATCATCCAATCATCATTTTCTTGGTTTCAAAATATTCGCCAGACATTCCTCTAAAAATTAAGACCAACAAAAAGAAATTTACTCCTTTTGTTCAAAAGTTACCATCAAAATTCTAGAGAACCTCGTTACAAAATTTATCACCTAAAATAAGAAATTAAATTTTCCATAGAGCAGTAATGAATCTCCAGATAGGTAGGCAACAATCATAACGCACATGTACCAGGTCTGGTGTACCGCCTCCTTAATATTATCGTCCACACCCGAAACACCCTGTACATATGTATCGGGTGTTTCGCATAAACCTTTCCTTCCTTATACCAGTGATTAGGCAACTTATGAGACTTAGCAGTACGATGGGTAGTGTGAACGAAAGATCGAAGGGGCTGATATATGCTGTATTAAAAATTAGATTTTTGCCCAAATCTGCCGCTCGCTTTGAAAATTTTTGGGAAAAAATTTAGACATTTTTCCCTTTTATAAAAAAATTCTAGATCATCGATATGTAACATATCCACATCAACATTCAACATTAAGTGTGAAAATAATTTATTATCGTGAAAACCTGCAAACTAAAAACGTTTAGTCTTCTCTTCGCTCCATTTTGACATTTCATTTTATTACTGTCCAGCACAATGAAAAATCAAAAATGTAGCATCAAAAATGTTACATTAAAAACGTAAGGCATCTGCTGAGTATTTTTAGAATTCATTTTTTTCAATTTTTTTATTTTTCAAATTATATGTTTTTTTTACTTTTTAATTTTTTTATTCTTTTTATTTTTAATTTTTTTCAATGTTTGATTTTAATACTCATCTTTAATTAATTTTTTTCAAACTTTTTATTTTTTATTTATTTTTATATTTTTAATATTTCATGTTAAAATGTTTAGATTGAGTAATGTTTTTAATTTTTAAACATGATCATGAATGATTTCTGGACTTTGCTTTAAAATGTTGATGTGGACATGTCGGGAGGGGGGGTGCAGTTTGATATGTCAAGTGCGAAGAGGAATTCAGAAGACATATTTGGGGCTGTGAGGGGCTATAAAAGGGCTGAAAAGTTAACTCCTCTAAAAGGCACATCTAGGGCCCCTATTGTCAGTTTTCAAAAATTGTCTAAAAAGTGGTAAAAAAAATTGTTTAAAAATTTTTTCCAAAAATGTTGTTATTATTATTACAGATATTATTAACCTAAATTTTCGTTGTTGGCAAATTTCCTCAATGTCTTATTTTTTTCATGGATTCTTCAAAAATGTACTTAAAAAAGCACAAAGGAATTTTTTGAAATGATCAATTTTTGATGATTAAGTGTAATATTTAAATTTTTCCTCACATATCCAATTTTTGAGGGGCACTTGAACTTGGTTATTTTTCACGTCTTTTAAAATGAATGTCAAATATTGAAAAACTGCATTTGGATTTTATGTGCCTGCTAAATAAATGAGAAATTATGTTTATTTGGCGGGGAGAGGGGGAGAGGCGGGCTAGTCTGTGCTTGTACATTACACTATAAATTTATTAAAAATAATTTTTTTTGAAATTCTTTACGTTCACTTAAAAATTCATAGGGCATTTCCCCCTTCAAAAAATTTCTCCATACAAAAAGCGAAATATTTTAAAAATCCTAAAAAAAAAAGAAAGAATTGAGAAAATTTAGCAACTATGAGAATTTTGGGTATAAGTTGAAAACCCATTGTACAAAATTTTGTGTCCCTGGTTCATATGGATCCGAAGTTATGGGTCCTGAACGTAGATGCCAATTTGGGATATAATTTTGAAACACCGCATTACCGAAATTTTTTCTTGAAAAAGAGCAATATTTCCAACTTTTTTTAAATAACGAGATTGGCAGCACTGCTGTGCAAGAAAATGCAACTATTTCGGCACAAATCCATTCTGTTGTGACCTTGAATTGATTTTTTTTCTAATAAAAAATCCTGATTTTTGCGATCTGTAACCTTTCAACCACCTGATAAAAGGCCAAAAAAAGTCTCAGACAGAATCGGAAATGCGCTAGGCAGAAGCAGAAACTCACATCTCATTCTTATCGCTCTATGATCGGGGTGCTACTCTATTTGGACTCCCTTCTCTTCCCTTCCCTTCCCTTCCCAGTAAAAAAGTATGCTACGATTAATTGATTGTTTTAATAAAATCAGATATTCAATTTCAACAGTTCACAAATTATTTTTAATCTCATCTAAATTACAGCTGGTTCAAAGTAAGTAGATATACGAAGGTGAGGTATCGTATGCTTATATAGAAATTGCGCACCATGACGTAGCGGTTTTTAAACTTCAATGCTTGAACTTGGTACACGATGCGTATAACTTTCACCTTTAATTAGAAATTTTCAAAGTTTCGCTAACGTTAAAATTTAGCAGCTAACTTCGTACGCGGTTGCGAAAAGAAAAGAATTTGGATGCGTCATTGTACGAATGAGTATGGATTAAGTATTCATTCGAGGTCAAACAAAGGCGAATCCCAAAGTTAGCCTTATAGTAATTTTTCATACATACGAGCGTAAGCATATTTCAGCCTAAAACTTGAATTATTTACACGATTAAATTGCTAACATTAAAATACCTATACAACCTTCTAGTGGCATAAATTTAAGAAAATATGGCTCTCCGTTTTAAAAGACGATTATTATCGAAATTTACCCTTTTTTCATCGCACTTTTCGGTAATCAAGGCCGTCGCGGTGATGACGAACAAATAAATTTTTTAATTAAAATTGCAGCACACCCATTAAAACAGGCTAATTTATGTTGAAAAACCATCCTCAAAGTTCAGGCCCTATGAAATGATATTAACCCATAATGCAAGGCAGACATTCAAAGTTGAGGATGTGATTCCCGAAGGTGTAACGATATTTTCCACTGGTGACACGTGGTGAAGATGAGTTACTCGTGAAAGCAGCCCTCCTTACAAAACAACGACACCTTATTTCGTCGTAATTTTAACGTCAAAATTTTTTTTCGTCGATTAAGCAGTGAGAAAAAAAATTTGCTGCAAAAAACACGATACTGTAAAATTGATTTTTTAGCATTAAAATCGAAAATTTTCATGTCAAGAAGAAGGGATGAGCACGTCAAAAATACCATTTAAACAGAGTTTGATGGTACATGATCCAGAATCGGAGTTGATGTGCCAATTGCTTTCAACGCACTGGGAATCATTTTTCGTATTTTTGTAGCATCATAAAAACAGCATTTTAATTCGCTTTTTTATCAATTTTTAATATTTTTCCATGATTTTCACCAATTTTTTTACGTTTTTGAAACATAAAAACTACATTTTAAAATCTGGAAGTACAAATTGATATTTTAACGACTTTTTCACAGAATTTCACCGTTATTCTATAATTTTATTAATTCTTCATAATTTGAAAGCATAAAATTGACATATTAACGATTTTTTTCATCAATTTTCAATTTGTTTCGAAAATTTTTTATAAATTTTTCGTGTTTTTAAAGCGTAACATTGAAATTTTGATAAATTTTCTACGGTTTTCCATAATTTTCATCAACTTTTCATGTATTTGAAACATAAAATTCAATAAGTTTCATCAATTTTTTACGATTTGGAAGCATGAAATTGATACTTCAACAATTTCCAATTTGTTTCGATAATTTTTATAAATTTTTCGTATTATTGAAGCATAAAATTGAAATTTTAAGAGTTTTTTTTACCAATTTTGTATGATTTGTCCAAAATTTTCATCAGTTCTTCGTGTTTTTGAAGAATAAATTTCAACAAATTTCATCAATTTTTCATGATTTGGAAACATAAAATTGATGTATTAACAATTGTTTCATCAATTTTCAATTTGTTAGGACAATTTTCATCAATTTTTTGTATTTTTAACGTATAAAATTGAATTAAAAAATTTTTTTTTACCAATTTTGAATGTTTTTTCCACAATTTTTATTAGATTTTCGTGTTTTTGAAGCATAAATTTCAACAAATTTCATACATTTTTCATTATTTGGAAGCATAAAATTGACATTTTAACAATTTTTTCAACAATTTTCAATTTCTTTCGTGAACGTTTCATAAATTTTTCGTGTTTTTGAAGTGTAATATTGAAATGTTGATAAATTTTCTCGTAAATTTTTTGCGTTTTTCCATAATTTTCATCAATTTTTCACGATTTGGAAGCATAAAATTGATATTTTAACAATTTTCAAATTGTTTCTATGATTTTTATCAATTGAAATTTTTAGAATTTTTTTCATCAACATTGAATGTTTCTATCATAATTGTCATCAGTTTTTTGTGTTTTTGAAGCATAAATTTCAACAAATTTCATCAATTTTTCACGATTTGGAAACATAAAATTGATATTTTTAAACAATTTTTTCATCAATTTTCAATTTGTTTCGATAATTTTTATCAATTTTTCGTATAATTGGAAAATTTTTAAAATTGAAATTTTAAGAATTTTTTTTACCAATTGTGTATATTTTGTCCAAAATTTTCATCAGTTCTTCGTATTTTTGAAGCATAAAATTCACATTTTGATCATTTCTTCACCGATTTTCAACGCGACAATTTTTATCAATTTTTCGTATTTTTGAGTTATAAAATTGAAATAAAAAAAATTTTCGTCAATTTTCAACGTTGTTCCCACACATTTCATCAATTTTTCACGTATTTGAAGCATAAAATGGGCATTTTTAACAATTTTTCCAACAATTTTCAACGTTTCTCGAAAATTTATAATGATTTTTACGTTTTTTGTAAGCATAAAATTGACATTTTTTATCAAATTTTAACATTTTTTTGACAACATTCATCAATTTTCCGCATCTTTGAAGCATAAAATTAACATTTCAAAAATTTTTTCATAATTTTAACGTTTTTCGATGTTTTTTTTTTTTTAATTTTTCAACGTTTTTTGCAAGTTTTAAAAATTTATCACGTTAATCAAGCATAAAAATGACATTTTAACGAATTCTACAACTTTCACTGACTTTTCACGTATTTGAAGCATAAAATTGACATTTTGAATGTGCATTTAACAATTTCAACTTTTTTTTTGCATTTTTTATAAACTTTTCAACGTTTTACCACCAATTTCATCACTTTTTCACATCTCGAAAGCATCAAATTGACATTTTAATGCATTATTTTGAAATAAATTTTCAACGTTTTTCGAAAATTTCAATTATCTCGAGCCCCGCCATTCTCAAAATAAGAACCTTCAAAATTGCGCTGATTGACAAAAAATTGCGATTGTTTGAAAATATGCAAAGGCCACTTCCACCCCCTCTCGAAGGGTTTAAGCCCAAAAAACGATAATTCTTTCATCAGCCAACCGACAGAAACTTGTAAAAAAATTTCAAGCGGAATCGAAAGACCCAAGTTACTTTCGGGGTGGTTTTCGACATGGAATGAGCTATAAGCCACCGGATCGGGATTAGGAATTTTTATCCACACTATACCCATAAAACATGCACCAAGAACGAAGAAAAATCTAGCAACGCATATTCCAAATTAACGATATAGCCAAACAATACATATAATAAGCGCAAACACAGAAGAAGAAGAATTTTTACGAGTAATGAAAAGTTTCAATTCCATATACCAAATACAGTAATACTATAAACGATCGACATGACATTTTTGTATATGAAAATAAAATCTTTACTTACTGCAAATCTTTATGTAGTTCGGCGATTTTATTCTCCAATTCGAACGTTTGATTTGATATAAATCTGAATTCGGATACATAACCAGGCGAATGTCTCCTAGGATCGTAATCACCTAATTCGGCTGTAAAACGAAAAATAAATAAATTTACAATATCGCCATTAAACGAGGAATACATAGCACAGCGTACTATATCTAATCTAATACATGTACCGGGTGTTCCGAATAGTGATAGGTTGAAGTTTTTGATCAAAAATACTCGATGAAAGATGATTATGAATGATTTTTACACTTTATGTTAAAATATTGACATGGAAATGTATTAAAAATAATAATAAAGAAAAACACAAAATTAAACAATTAAAAAAGAAATTGAAAAATGGTTTTTGAAATTATGTTAAGTATCGTTTATAGCACTTTTTATTTCATTGGCTTTGTGTAGTCTAGTTTTTACTCATCCTTATTCAAATGAATTTTTAAGGTTGCTTTATTTTCTTCAAAAATGGTAAAATTGCTTTCATCGTTTTTGTTTTTGTTTTGCTCTTTAATCACTTAAACTTTGTTATTATTATTATTTTTTTTGGTTCTGGTTCTTTAAAATCATTCGTTGTTCTTCCATCCCTGGGGAAAAGTGTCTAGATTTTTTTCCCTCAAAAATCGGTGATTTTTTTTATTTTTTAACATTCAATATATTTTCTTCACCATTGGGAAGCAACCTTCAACGTTTCTGCTCAGGACACTGGGTGGGGGATGTACTGCTATTCATTGTAAACATTTTTAGTGGGGAATTCATAATAGCTTTTTCAGAAGTTATTATAAAAAAAAATGATAAAATTGAAAATTTTCAACCACATCTTTTTATAGAAATATCGTCAGAATCTGCAAACCACTTCATCCCCACCCTTGATTTTTTTCATCACACTAGTTTACTTATATTCCTTGCCTTGTGATGTAATCGTCTTGCTTCTCTCAAATTTACCTTCAAAATTAAAATTTCCCCCCCCTTTTGTTTGTCAAAAATTACTTAATATCTTTAGCCTGATCGAAAACCAGGCTATTACAGTCTATCAACCTGTGATGGTATGAGGGGGAGGGGTGGAATACCAAAAATCTGTTTTGGGTCCTAGAAGACGATTAGGATAATTTTTGGCTCTGCCAGAAATTTATTTCTATTTTACTTTTTTTTTTGTTTATTTTTTTCATGAACATTAAAATCATTTACTATAAGAGTGGGCATGACCTTGGGTAAAAATTCAGTTTCGCCCCATTTTGGGGGAAGGGTTGCTAAGGGACCAAAAATCCAAAAATTGTTCGTTTTAGAGTCAATCGATAGAGATTCCAAAGTTGCATAACATATCCAAAAATCAACTTTGTATGTCAATTAGGAAGGGAGATATGAGGGTTTTTCATATTTTTCACCTTGAAGAAGGGCTCTTTCTTCCCTATCTGCCCACCAAAATGAGCTAGGAAGTTGAAATTTGGTATGCACATTCAGTAAGGGCTGCATATGTGCCTTTTTGGTTGTCCCGACATTTCAGCTCCATTGTACTCCCTTACAGCCTCAAAAATGTGGTTTTTTGGTCAGGTTTTCTCATTTTTTGAGTTTTTTGAGTTTGTTCTTCGCATATCTCTTTCGCAAATTGAGCTAGAAATTTGAAAATAGGTACGTACATTCAATAGGGCTTCTAGATGCGCCTTTCGCAGGTCTTGACTTTTCAAGCCCATTTCACCTCCTTACAACCCCAAATATGTGTTTTTTTGGTCGTTTTTTCTTATTTTTTGAGTTCGATCCCCACGTAACTCCCTTCCAAATTGATCTACAAACTTGAAATTAGGTATGTACGTTTTTTTAAGGATCCTAGATGTGCCTTTTGAGGGTCTCGACCATTCAGTCTCATTTCACCCCTTCCCAGTCCTGAATATGTGGTTTTTGGTCGTTTTTTTCTAATTTCTAACATTTGTTCCTTGTATAACCTTCCCCCCCCCCCCGAATTGAACTGGGAAGTGGAAATTAAGTATGTACAGTTGGTAAAGACCTTAGATATGCCTTTCGAGGGTTTTGACTTTTTAGCCATATTGAACTCTGCTTATTCTCAATGTTTTTTTTCAATTCTCATGATTATAATGCGATGCTTTCTTTTCTTCAACTGATATATTTTTTCTCCACATAAATGCAAACCTCTGGGCTACCACCTAACCTTTGAATTAAAGATGTTCTCGTGTTCATTTTAAAATTCTTTAATGAAGTGCTCATAATAGCTCTTTCAAAAGTTATTCGCAAAAAATTAAAAAAATTACAAATTTTTGCCATGTTTTTTTCTGTTTTATTTTGTCATATTTCAAGAATCATTTGCATACGTCCCCAGTCATATAGGAATTCAAGGAAACGAAATTGTCGATACACTAGCAAAATCTGCTGTATATCCCTCCCCACTCTCTACCCTTTCTACAGATGACATCAAATCTTTGTCAACTCAACAA
>FIZR01017408.1:0-46010 GCA_900060175.1 Ferrisia virgata
TTTTTTTTATTTTTTTTTTTTTTTTTTTTTTTTTTTTTCTATTATGAGTTATATGATTTTATTAGAAATTAGAAAGTGGTGTTTCGAGTTGAAATCAAACGTAGTGCAGCAAATTATGTTCGATTTAATGAACTCAACTTCGTAACTTCATTCTGCAATGCTTTTATTATCAAAATGATAATTCAATTGCAAAACATTGAAATTATCAAATTATTAAAACGTTTGATCGATATTTTTCCATTAAATAAAATTAATCTATATTAATTTACTCGTGTATTCGTACACTTTGTGAAATAAATTCTCTTATTGGAAACTAAATCGAAAATGAAAAAAATGACCAAACTGTAAAATATACATTTAGCTCTAGAACTGAAAGTGGATCCAAGCATTGAATATACTTAATGAAAAAATATTATACTTACAGCATAGGTGGAGATAAATCAACATCTGCAGTTGGGAGATGGCTCGAGCCCTTCATCTTCAATTCTGAAAAAAAAAAAAAAAATTCGTTCAATATAGCCCAAGCGAAGCAAGCCAAAGATTTTGTAAAATAGTGAAAATTAAAGATCCAAAAATGTACATTCGAGAGCATTATTTTAATCGCCAAAAATGTTCGATGACATTGGGGGCGAGGAGGGGGAGTGCTGAATGTACCCTCCTCATCGTCTTTTATTACTTACAGATTAGCTGTAAAACCAAAAATCGCATTCTTTTCTCAAGTTTTGTAATTGTCAGCGTGTGTATTGTTGACCTGATTTTTCATGTCGCGTTGTCAAAAAAAAAAAAACCAGACTATTACGGGTTATCGACCTACAACACATGGAGGCCAGGTGTCCACAAAATATGTTCTGAGGTTCTAGAAGACCATTAAGATCATTTTTGGAAATGTTTTATTTTCATTTCATGTTATTTACTCACCTATTTACTGGCCTGATTTTCTATGTCATATTGTCAATGAAAACCAGACTATTTTACAGTCTATCGACCTACAGCAGATCGGGAGAGGAGGTGATGTAAACAGGGTCCTAGAAGACTATTATGATCAATTTTGGCACTGTCAGACATTGATTTAAATTTTATTTTTTTAATTTTTTCATCTAGCTCTCCCCGTTCCAACTAAAAAATGATTTGCTCAGCTCGATAGTGACAAAAATCGATCAAATTTGCGGAATAAGCTTTGATTGGTAGGTCATTTGATATTTTGGATTGCGGATGCACTCGAATCAAAATTCAGCTGTGCCTAAAATTAGGGGGGGAGGGGGATGTGCTGAGAGGTTAAACTTACGAAAATTGTTCTTTTTGAAAAAAATCGATAGACAATCCCAAGTTGCATAACATATCCAAAAATCAGCAGCGTAGATCAATTAGGAGGGGCGATATGAGGGGGTTTCTCCTTTTTTGAACTAGAAAAAAGACTGCTCCTTCCTCGTCTTTCCTCCAAATTGAGCTAGGAAGTTGAAATTTGGTATGTACATTTATTAGGGGCCTTAAATATGTCTTTGGCGGGTCTGGACTTTTTTGCCCCATTGTATCTACTCACAGCCCCAAAAATATTGTTTTTTGGTCAGTTTTTCTTATTTTCTGAGTTCGTTCATCCCATATATTTCCATCCAAATTGAAATGGAAAGTTGAAATTTGGTATGTAAATTTAGTATAGGGCGTAGTGTGCCTTTGGATAGTTTCAACTTTTCAGCTTCATTGGTTTTTGGTCGGTTTTTCTTATTTCTGATTTTTCTCCTCTTATAACCCTCCCCCTTCCCTCCCCCCAAAATTGGGCTTAGAAGTTGAAATGTGATACATATATAGATTTATTATAGATCGTAGATATATGCCTTTGGGCCCCATTGCATCCCCCCTGCCCCTTACCACTGATTCGTTTTCAATTCTTATCACAAAAATTAAGCTAAATGTGATTTTTTTTTTTACAAAAAATTAAAATTATTTAATCAGCTGAATTGCCAAAATTTGGCCAGTAAGTTTAGACTGAAAACCAATTAAATGCATATGAGTATGGATCACTTTGCTTTAAAATTCAGTGATGTCCAGAATTTGAAGAAGAGCTGCAGACATCGATATGCAAAAATCAATAATTTTTAAGCCAAGTAATAAAGAATGAAAAAATTGAACAAAAAATTTAAAAACAAAAATCAGCCTCTTATGTCAATTAGAAGGGTAAACGTAAGGGGGGGCCCTACCGAAATTGATTTGACGAGTTGAAATTGTGCACAAAGATTTTCAAAAGAGGATTTCGACTTTTCACCTCCCTTGCACCTCTTCATAGAACCCAAAAAAAGTGTTGAATTGATCTAGGGAATTGAAATTTGGCACGTGGTTCAGGGTAGCAACAAAAGACCAAATTTTTGATTCGAAATGTGCAAATGCGTATAGAATAATGATTTCCAAAGTTTCAGCTATCTGAGTTGATACTTAAACATGTTGCAACACACTCAAGAAGTGTCAGGGTGTGACTATCGAGCGCGTAACAACGTTTCTGGCGACGACGCGTGGTGGCAAATTGCTCGTATACGGGCTTCCTGTTACAAAAAGAACAAAACACGATTCGATGAAGTTTTTTTACTCTCTTTGTGACGGGAAGCGCGTACACGAGCAACTCGATATCACGCGTTGTCAGTGGGAAATGTTCTTACGCGCTCGGTGAACTTTTGAGCGCCTGTGGCACGTGTTAATTATCAACTCACGAGGGCTGAAATTGGCGGAGGGGCATTTTTCTACATGTAATAAGATATTTTAACGGTGTACTGCAATTTTAATTCGAAAATTAATTTTTTCGCTGCCAGCCTAAAGTAAAAGTAGCAGAGACCCTAGATATGATTTTCGTGGAATTTGACTTTTCAGCTCCAGTGTATGTATCTGCCTTTACAATCTGAGAAAAGTATTTTATTTGTTCCTTGCATCAGGCCCTCTCAAACTGAGTAGAAAAGTTGAAATTTGGCATTTAGAGATTTTTCCTTTTTGAATCTTTCAACTTGACGTTGGACACTGAAACACCAAGATGCTTTACTGGTGGACACAGATGTGAGGGGATTTGGTAAATAATTACTGACATATAATCCGCTAGAGAGCATTTTGATCGGTCGACTTCAACAGAGCTCAACCAATGAAAGTTGATAATATTTTTTATCAACAAATAACAACAACAACAACTGTAAACTATCTGATGTCACATTAGCTGACCACCGTCATAGCTCATGAAAATCTCAACCAATCAAATTGCAGAAAAAATTTCAAAAAAGTGCTGCGTGTGAAATACATTGCGAAAGCCTAAAAGAAAAGGTAATTTTTGTGGCCAAATATCAGCGCTCTCTAGTGGGAATTAGGTGAGTAACTATTTATAAAAATATTCTATAATCCCCTTTCCGCTGTGACCTGCAAACAGGCATTTTGCTATTTCAGTGCCTATAAACTGTAGCAACTTGGCCTTAGAACAAAATGCAATGAAAATTTATGAGAGGCAATCTAAAAAAAAATCGTTCTACCAGCTTCCAGCAACACATATGATTTAAACTTCAATTTTATGCTTTCAAATAAACATTTCGATTTCAATTTCAAATTTAGCGTTTGATTTTGCTGCAAATATCTAATCTAAGATGATAGACAGATTACGATTAGTAACAACGATAAGATTTGAAACAGAGTTAAGTTGATCTCTCGTATGATAAAAAGTTCATTACAACAGAGAGATAAAATTTGTTTTCTAATTTTTTTTCCACCCTGTATTACAGATGAAACCAAAATGGTATTTCACAGTGAAATGATATTTTTTTTCATCGATAAAACGAAAATTAATAGCAGCCAATTTTAGAAGTATAAAAAATAAATTTTTAGCGAATGTTGGATTTATTGTTTGGCTGCATTTACACATTTCCATTTCGTTTGCTTCTTCCAAGCGCTGCTTTCATTTTATCCATAAATATTTAATTACTTCGAAGACAAATTTAAAACTTATAAGAACCGTAAATGTGTTGACCACCTACATTGATACGACGAGGAACGAATTTGTATACTAAATGCTAAAAAGTAGTACAGCCTATCTTTGAGCCTAGTTTTCCAGTATGGTCAATTATGATTAATCATCGCCCCTTATCAATCGTAGGTACTTTATAGCTTATAGTACGAGCCAGTAAACGACATTCGGACTGGTACGAGCATATCACACGTCCCCCGCGCCCTCGCAAATACATACTAGAATCAAAACACGTGTACGCGACATTACCATTTGGCGGTAAAACAGCGCTGTGCCAGTTCGCCACATACGACCAAATGCAGGCAGCTCTAATGACACATCGAACTGATTTATTAGTTAATGAAAAAAGCAGTCAAGATTTACAACTTCGATAATTGAAAATTACATCGGACAGATTCTCGTCATATAGCATACGCCATGCTGTACTGTACTGTATCGTACCGTACTGTACGTACGTACTACTGATCCACTCGACAAATTCCTTATACCACAGAAAATACCACGTATTATAAAAGGTATTTCGCATACACATTTGCCTTAATTAATCGTTATTACGTAATCGACCTAAACGACGAGTTATATATGTATGTTCCATACACAGAGAGAGTATCAGCACAAGGAAAGGAAAGGAAAAAAAAAAAAAAAATGGTAACGCGAACGAAAAAAAAGAAGAAAAAAAAATCGGGTAACGAGTACACGAACGAGGTTTTCATTACCTGTGTCTACGAGTTATCATTGCCTAATAACGATAATGGAACCGTACCGCTGCTTCGCACCGGCTCTTTGTTACTGGGATTTTATTAAATCGATAATTACATTATTTTTATACACTATATACATGTATACTTCTCTTCGTTTCGGCGAAATGACAACAGGGTGCTTGGAAAATATGTACGATTCGAAACGCGACATTTCGATTAAAAAAAAACACAACCATCTGTTCGTATATACGTGCAATTGGTTTTGTATTTATTTGCGAAAAAACAGCACAACACACCTTGTACGCAAATAATACCTTTTTTTCATTCTCATATTTTCAAATATACTTTTTCTATATAAAAATATCTGATTACTCGCGTCAGTCAGTTTTGCCTCTACACATCCAAGTCTCGTCAATAGAGTGAACCGCCTAACGCTTATCTACGCTTAGGTATTAAAAAAAAAAAAAAAAAAAAAAAAAAACAGGTTCTCCATCGTGTTGCTTTCATTCAATATAATATACTCGTAAGAATCATACTATAAATACTGTCAAAAAACCATACTCTAAAATATTAACCCAACAGTAGCTTTCAGTTCGCCTTTACAACTTCATTTATAACTTTTTGCTCATCTTTACGCTTTAAAGGCTTTTTTTTTTATACCCACAGCCTTTGGCATTTAGCCGATTGGTGCCGCTGTGTTTCCTTTTGGGATTTTTCGTTCCACGCACATTTACTACATATTTTTCACGAGACAATTATCGTAAAAAACTGTCCCCATTTTTATGGTGTTTCCACCGACACGACTCAAGATTTTGTTCGTATATAACATCTTCATCCTCTCTCTCTCTCTCTCTCTTTGCTGCTGTATCATCATCATCGCGAAAGTTATACTACTTATGATTTCATTATAACGAATAATAAAAACAAATAAGAATACCGATAAATACCGTAATCACGATAGTAAAACGTATAACGAGAAAGTTTTCAATAGATACGCTTGTATCGTGTTCCACAAATTGCAAAAAAATTATTTCCTAACGAAGAATCCACTCTAAGGAATTGCGATTTTTCAACAATACCAGGAACCGGATTCAGTGCGAGTAACAAAAAATCAAATTATTTTTATAGGCCATTTCGAAATAAATTTCAATTGAATAATCCCCAAAATATTATTTGCATTTTTGTATTTAAGGAAATTAATTATAAAATGCAAGTGAAAAAAACTGCATTTCTGCCAAGTCTACCTGGGTACCTCGTCAACTGAATTTCTGCCTGACAGAATATTGAAGTGATAAAAATTATGTTACAGAAATAAATTAAAATCAATTTTTCAAGCACCAAAAAGACACTTGAATTTTAATACCTACAGTTTGTTAAACTTTTTCGGGGCTAGGCAAGTCACAACGATGAAACCATAAATCTGAATTCAGTAACAAGTATTTATAGCATGACCTATCAAGCTGCAGTAGATAAGGGGGAGGGGGAGGGGCATCAACAAAATTCGTTTTGGGGCTTCAAAAGACCATTAAGACCATTTCTGGCTACTTCACATATTTATTTTAATTTTTTTACTCCCCCCCCCCCATTTATTCAGGTAAATACTGAACAAAATTGATCAAATTTGGGCAATAAGCCTAGTTTGGCGGTAGAATTGATATTTTTGAGTGGAGATGACCTTGAGTCAAAATTCAGTTATGCTCAAATTTGGGAGAGGGGGTGCTGGGGGGGGGCAAAAATTGTAAAAATTGTTCGTTTATGGACCAATCGATAGAGAAGCTAAATTGGTATAATTTTTTTTTTTAGAAATTAGCCTCTGGTCAATTAGGTAAGGGGATATGATGGTTTTACTCTTTTTTGACCTTGAAAAACATCTATTGCACGCACATCTCCCTTCTAAATTGGGCTGCGAATTTGAAATTAGGTATGTAGATTAAGTAGAGGTCCTAGATGTGTCTTTTGAGAGTTTTAGCTTTTTAATCCCATTTCAGCCCCTCGCAGCTCTAAAAATTTGTTTTATGGTTGTTTTATGGTTAATTTTTTCTATTCGTCAAGTTTGTCTTTCCAATATCTCTCCACCAAATTGAGGGAGGGGATTGAAATTTGGTGTGTAGACTCAGTGGGGACCCGGGGGTTTCAACTTTTCACGTCCATTGCAGTTACTCGTAGCCTTAAAAAATAGTTTTTTGGACAATTGTGCTCATTTTTTGAAGTTCTCTTCCTCCTCCTATATCTCCTC
This sequence comes from Ferrisia virgata, assembly GCA_900060175.1. Lineage (NCBI taxonomy): Eukaryota > Metazoa > Arthropoda > Insecta > Hemiptera > Pseudococcidae > Ferrisia > Ferrisia virgata. The sequence continues at coordinate 6,923 of FIZR01017408.1, forward strand.
CAAATACAGATAGGGGATTAAATTTGGTATGCAGATTCTTTAGGAACCGTTTATGTGTTTTTTGGGGTTTTTTGACTATTCAGCTCCTTTGCAGTTTCTTGCAGCTCCAAAAAAAGGCTGTCTTAGAAAATTGTGCTTATTTTTACAGTTTTGCCCTTCTTATATACCTCCAACCCCCTCCCCCGCACTCTTTAGAAGTGGGGATTATATTTGGTGTGCAGATTCGATAGGAATCATTACATGTGCCTTTTGGAGGTTTTGACTTTTCACGTCCACTGTGGTTCCTCAATGTTGCAAAAAAATATTTTTTTGGACAATTGTGCTCGTTTTTCTAGTTTGCCTTTCTCATATCTCTCCTCCAAATTAAGGTAGAAGTTTGAAATTTTATGCATAGGTTCAGTAAGGGTCCTAGATGTGTATTTTGGAGGTTTAAACTATTTAGTTCTATATCTGCTTATGCCTCTACTAAAGAACGAGAAAAACCATCGCAGGGCGCTTCTTATCTTTATTCCACGAATGGAGTAATTCTCACATGACAAAAATCAGATTCAAAAAGCAAAGCATTGCGATGTCTTATTTTTTTACAATATTTGAATCACCAAATTTTATAAAAAGTAGACTCAAAAAAATGGGTGCTCGAATAGCCCCCCCCCCCCCCAAATAACTTTGAAGTTTCCCACTGTTTTGTCGAATTCATCCAATTCTGTAAATATCCAAGCACACCACTTCAAGATCTGATTATTACAAGATTATGAGATGTACTCTGCTCGAAAGTTGAAACTCATTTCAGTTCAATTTCCATTCAAGAAAGTTAGCGGTGATTGCAGCTAAAAAAAGGCTTACTATATCAGTCATTTTTTTTGGAATACAAACCAAAATTTGGGAAAGTAGATGATCGTTTCAGATCTCGGCAACGGATTTCCACAAAGTACTAATAATTGGATTATGGAGGATCTTCTCACAAAATCAAGATAATTAAGTACACCAAAGACAAATTACATCGTATGATATAATAAGGACCTAATGTGAGAATACTTTTTAAGTATTTCTTGAAACTGGAAAAATTGATTTGAGATTGAAGTCGATAGAGTTCTTAAGTAACCTTAAAAAGAAATACTATAAAATGCAAGATCAAATTACAAAATACAATTGATTGAACATGCTGAGAATTATTTCATATCTCTTCATCAGGTCAGAATTTTCTAATTTCCAAATTGCAGCAGTTAATCCAGGATCTGGACGTTTCTGCAGTGAGCTCAGATGAATAGAAAACTACAATATTTGTTCTAGAATTAAAACTAAAGCCCTAGAAATTCTTGATTTTTCTTCACAAAACTTCAAAAAATGCTGAAATTATTTTTTTTACAGTTGAAAATACCAATTTTTTTTTCTTTACTTTACTTTTGATAATCCTTCTCAACTATCCAGCTCTGATTTGAACGAAACTTGGTTAGATGGAAAGAGAATGTCTAAAAACCCCCGAAATCAAATTTTCAGTTGCTGAATTTCATTTTTGGAATTTTGGCGAATTTTTAAAAATTTGTACTCACAAATATAGCAAAAAATACAATTTTTCAAAATACATCATGTATTGAAGTTGCAGGTGAGAAAACTGGATTCTTACGTATTATTGACCAGACGAATCAATCTATCTTACTTTCCAGATGTTCCGAAAGCTTCAGAAATTTTTTTGTTCTGCAGGATTTAAAAAAATTGAAAATTGAACAAGTTGAGTTATTTATTTTTTCAACAAAAGCTTATTAGCTACTCAACCATTTCTAGAAGTTCTGAAACCTCCAGTAGAAAATTTATTTCTCCTGATTTTTCAAAATGTTCTACAACAGCCAGATATGAACTTCAGCGACTGAAAGTTTCATCGTCACCTATTTGGACGAATTCTAACAAATTGAAGCAGGTTTCCTGGAATTTTCAGTCAAGCAGTTGAAAAAGTTTTTTTGCCCATTTTACATTGGAAAAAATAACGAATTATTGAAAAATCCAAAATTATTAGAATACATTCTAATATCGACCTCCTAAATTAAGCTGTCGCATTTTCCACGTGTTCTGAAGCCTCTAATAAAAATTTTTATTTCTTCAGGGTTTTTGAAATGCTCCTGAATGGCCGGATTTGAACTTCAGCAGCTGAAAACTTTATCTTCGCCTGGTGGAATCTATTTTTACAGATTGGCGTAGGTTTTCTGGAATTTTTAGCCAGACAGTTGAAAAATGTTTATCAGTTGGTAGATATTTAAAATGCACATGTAGAACAAAATCTTCAAAAATTCGCCAAAAATCAAAAAATGAACTTCAGCAACTAAAAATTTGGTTTAGGGGGTTTCTAGGCATGCTCTTTCCATCTAGCTAAATTTCGTTCAAATCAGAGCCGGGCAACAACTTTTTACACCAGATACATTTTTGAAATAATTTTTTCCCTCGGTCCATCTTTTGAAGGAATTCTCACTTCATTTAATTTTTACAGCGTTTTTTAAGTATTTTCATTTTATGAGAAATTATGTCGTTTCCCTTTCACCTATTCCTATTTCTTCAAAAAAAAAAAATAGTAGAAATGGAAAAAAGATTTTGTGTATACCAATTTCAATTGATATTTTTTCAAAATCGAATTCTCGAATTATTTATAATAATTTTTTTTTTTGTTTAATTTTTATTATACTGAGCATGTATAATTTCAAGATTTTTACGCCCACTGTTGAGTAGATTGGGAAGGTGAGAACTTAAATTTGGTGGCTCAGGTTAAATCTGCTGATTAGTACGAGGATTTTTTTCATTTCAATTGATGAATCTGGGATTGTTGAGGGGGGGGGGATTTCAGAGATGTTTAGGGTTTGTCTTTCATGTTTTAGAAAAGGGCAAAAGAAAAGAAGGTTTGAAAAATTTGGTAAGGTACTCCATCTAGCGAAGAAAAAAATTAATAATTATATTTTATGATATTTATCTCGTGCAGCACCACGTTTAAGAAACGAAATAAGTAATCATCGAGAAACTTCGTTATATCTCCAATCTACCGACTTCGAACTTTACATTTAAAAAAATACACATACAATATGGCATCTTATCAAGTAATTTTTGCCATTAAAACGAATTCTTATCGCATGTTCAATTCATCGATAACCTAATTGAGCCTACTTTCAGACATCTCCACTCGCTATATACGCCATTTAGAAAAATTTCAACACGTCATCAATAATTGGTTAGGAAAAAAGACCTCTACATACTTAAGGTATCAAACTTTTCGCCAAGGTTTATGATTTAGACAACCTTGAAATCTTCGCAAGCACTCGAGCTATCGGTTATCTTCCCTTCGTAGAATGAATTTCATCTCACAGAAGGATCGCAATTGACTGCAGCAGTTTAACAGAAGACCATAGATACAGGACGATGTGAGAAACCAAAAAACGCAATTTCAATTCAGCACCCCCATCTACCCCGAACACGCCATACAAGTTGTACACACCGTCGACGCACACACACACACACACACGCAACCTGAAAAGGCAAATTGAATCGTCGCCACCGCCGTACGTCAATTACATTCTAAACATCAAATCCCTCTTTTTATAATCAAAAATAATAAACAACCCTGTTTGTAACGAGAATGACGATGAACTCGCCCCTTTGTATTCTATTTGTATCGTTGATTAAGTTAATTAAGCGCGCGGGGCTTCTAAATTATTTTTTCACATGTACCCGCAGCATATTCGGAGCAAATTCTTCGTATCGTATGAATAGCGCGGGCTGCGAGCCTGCGACCTGCGACCATCAATTTTCAAACGCACGTTAAAAATTTATCAGCCCGCCAATAATATTCACAGAAAAGGTTTAACGTATTTATGGCGACGGTGGCGAATTTGTAAGTATATTTTCTCCACAATCCAGCGCTGGCGTCCGAATAATATTAAATAAGCTCGAAATTCTTACTACGGAATGGCTCGTCGTACAGTGAGATGTAGTCGTTTAAATTTCTCCCATCTTTATTGTAAGGGACATCGTGGCGCTGAATATTTAATAAACTAGAATTAATTTACACACACACACACACACACACACACACGCAGCCTCCCAAGACCCTTTTCAAAACGATTACCAATTTTTTTATTACTTAAAATTATACATATAGGATTTCAACGAGGCAGGCATAAAAGTGAAAAAATTTACAAGCGAATTTTTCAAATTTAAAATATTTACCTTACTATACGAATAAGTAAATGTAATTTATTTGAAAACCTAAAAAAAAAAAACACTATTCATCTTTTAAAATAAAATTAAAAAACAAATTTAAAAATGCAACCTGTTGCAATCGATGTTTTTCATATAACGTTGTCTCTTGCATCGTGTTGTAATCAATCGGAAACGACGATTTGAACAATGTTGTACTTTTGTACCGAATATTATTACAAAACACATTAAACCTCGATAAGGTCACGATTTAAAAAAACTCATATACGAACGACTTTAGAAAACGTACTCTGTTGCTTTTTAAATTGTACGACCCGCATACGCCACCACCACGAACACTTCGAAAACTCGCACAACGAAAAATACTCGACTAAAAACCACGGTGTATAACTTTCGATCCCCGCGATCGTCTCTCTATCACACCCACCCCAAAATAAAATACACCAACAAGATGATAAAAACGTTGAAAATACGAAATATCAAAGTCGAATACGAATACACGATCTATCATCGCCTATTTATCAGCTTTTTCTTCAGTTCGCGTACTTAACGAGTTTATTTTTAAAGCAACGAGATGCCCCAAGCAACCAGATAAACAGCGACCTTTCGACCATCTGTAGTGATAATGGCAACCCAAAACGAAAACCGTTCGTTCGTTCGCTTTCCGAACCGTATTCAGATTCTTTACATACGGGTACAAAGTCCTTTTGAATGAAATTGAAAAAAAAAAAGAAAAAAAAAAACCTTCGTCTAACCATAAATCGATATTATATCGTTAACGATAATATTTTTCAACTTACAATCGATCATTGTATTGTTTAAAACTGATACGAATGTGATTTTCTATCGATATTTTGACAATTTACCTAATTACCTAACGTGTTAAATGAACGAGTTCCTGTTATTTATTTTTTTGTTTAAAACAAAAAAAAAACAAAAAACGATTTATCTTTCTTTTTACCTAATTTATAAATAGATATCCGGATTAGCTGAAAAAAAAAAAAATCCATTTGGAGATACAAAAGGATATCTTATAATAATTTTAAAAACAATTCCGAGTGATTTTACTATGGTTGGATAAGAAATGAAATAGCTTTTGTGGTGTGGTTAAACCATATACTTAGCTAGCAGAGCACAATGGACCACGTTAAAGAAATTAATAATCAATCACTCTAGTTTATAGTTGTTTCGCGTGCCTTTCTGCATGTATAATTTTTTCATCGCTAATAATAAACTTTATAACAGATTAAGATAACCTACGCGAGTAAATTTTATAAAAAAAATTTTCAATTTTACCTTGAACTTTGTCGTCTTATTTCATATAACTCATAGACCAACAATTTATATCACTTTTTTTTTCTTTTAATCGACTAATAATGTAGAAAAATCTGCAACTACGGATTGGAAAAACATTCGAAAAAATTATCGTCTCAATTAAACCATATGGCAACGTTGCAATTAACTTTATTTTATTAAAACCGACATCCGAGAATGTATATGTATAAATGTACAGACTACAGACAGCTCGAGCAACGCGTAGATTTCATTATCAGAGCGACCCACCAGATAAACGCATCCTTTATACAATAATATTCTTTCTAACGGATTTTTTTTTTTTCTGATTGCGCGGTGACGACTTCATTGACTATAGAAATAGAATATTGTATAAGTTATAAGTACAATACACTTGGATCTCATCCTAGTTGCGATGAAAACAGGGAACATGCTTGAGCATAATGTAAGTGAAAGGTGAAATTTACAAATGAAAAAGTTTCAGCTTGCCTGATTACATTCGTGGAAACCGATTAGGGTTACAGGGACGCAAAACAGGTTGATTTTGAACTGAAAAGTCAAAATCCCTAAAAGATACAAACAGAACCCTTTTCGCCATCTATACACCAAATTTCAAACTTCTAGCTTGATTTTGACCGAAGATATGCAAGGAATGATCTTCTTTCAGTCAATCAGGAGGGGACCCCTGTATTACTCATCCTAATCTACGTACGAGGTAGATTTTTGAATATGCTACACGATTTTTAATCTGCTATCGATTAAATCAAAACCGAACAATTTTGGTAATTTTTCACCCTTAGCACTCCCTTACCCTAAAATTTGAACGTACTTGAATTTTGGGCCAAGTTCATCCCCATTAATTTTTACCTAATCGACCCTTAATTCTGAGCTTATTTGCTAAATTTGAGCGATTTTGGTCAGTACCCACCCAGCAGGGCAAATGATTTTAAGTTTCGAGAAAAAAAAAGGAAAAAATTAAAAAAAGAAAAAAAGCAATCGCGCGTGTTACTTTTTGAGACTGATTTTCATAAAGAAAAACAGACAGGAAAATTGTCCATTCAAGGAGGACTAAAAAAACGCTCTGTGATGTTTATATTTTTTGTTCTGTCGTTGCGATTTAGGGAGAAATTGGGGTGAACAGCTGAAATCTAATCAAGGCACATCTAAGACCCCCCCTCCCCACTAAATTTACATGCCAAATTTCAATTTTCTAGCTCAATCTAGAGGGAAGATATGCGTAGTACAAACTTGAAAAATGAGAAAAAACCACATCTTTGAGGCTGTGAGGGGGTGCAACAAGTCGAGACCCCAAAAAGGCACATTAAGGGTCCGTACTGAATTTATATACCAAATTTCAACTTTTTATCTCAATTTGGTGGGGAGGTACGCGAGGAACAAACTTAAAAAAAAATCAAAAAATTAGAAAATCCGACCAAAAAAACAATTTTTGGTGTTGTGAGGGGTGCAATGAAGCTGAAAAGTTGAGACCCCCAGAAGGTACATCTAGGACTGCTACCCAGTCCAGATATCAAATTTCAACTTCCTCACCCAGTTTGGTGGAGAGATGAGGAAAGACATAGCCCTTTTCAAGGTCAAAAAGGGAAGAAAAACCCATATCTCCCCTCCTAATTGACCTAGGAGGTAAATTTTCGGATATGTTATGCAACTTTGGATCCGCTATCAATTGACTGAAAAAGAAACAATGTTTGCATTTTTTGGGCCCCCATCACCCCTGCCCTCAAATTTGAGCATAGCTGAATTTTGACCCAAGGTCATCCCCACTCATATATATCTAATCCGCTGCCAAACTGAGCTGATTGATCGAATTAGAGTGATTTTGGTCAGAATCGAGTAGAGTAAATGATTTTAGTCTTCGAAAAAAAATAAAAATAAATATCTGACATGGCCGAAAATGGTCTTCTAGGACGCCAAACCAGATTTTGTTGATATCCTCCCCCCCCCCCTTCCTACATCCGCCGCTGGTTGATAGACTGTAGTAGGCTGATTTTCATGTTTAATATCACGTAGAAAATCAGACCAGAAAACCGATCAAATAGCACGGTTTCCGGACTGGGGGGGGGGTGATGCAATGTAGATGAAAAGTCTAAATTACCGAAAGGCACATCTAGAATCCTTACCAAATCTACATGCTAAATTTTAAACTCCCGGCTAAATTTGGTGGAGAATTATTGAAAAGACAATCTCAAAAAGTAGAAAAAATTGACTATAAAACCATTTTTTCAAGGGCTGGAAGGCGATGCAGTGGAGATGAAAAGTCAAAACTCCCACGAGCCTTATCTACGATCTGAACTAAATCTACAGGCCAAATTTCAACTTCCTAGCTCAAATTGATGGAGGAATATGTGTGGGGCAGTCTTTTTCCAAGGTCATCAAGGAGGAAAATCTCGATATTGCCCCTTTTACACGACCTCGAAGGCTGATTGTTCCATGCTATACAACTTCTGTTTCCTTCAACCGATTGGTTCAACACGAGCAATTTTTGTCATTTTAGCCCCTCAGCACCTCCTCCCCCAAATTTGGGCACAGCTGAATTTTGACCCAAGGTCATTCCCACTTGGAAATATCAGATCTGCGCCGGCAAACTTAGCTTACTCTCTAAATTTAGTAAGTAAATATTTGACATGGTCAAAAATGGTCTGAATGATCTTCCAAGACTCCAAAAACGGATTTCATTGATACTCTCCTCTCCACTTGCCGTAATGGTAAGTTGATAGTTAGTAATAGCTTGGGTTCTTTTAACAATAGATACGTAAAAACAGGCTAAAAAATCATTACTCATCCGATGAATTCAACTAATTTACGTGTAGATAAGAATCATTTGAAAAATTATTTTAAGATGGCTAAAAATTCAGTGTTATTGAGATGAATGTGAGAGGCTTAAAAAATCGAAACTTCTAAATAACACATACAAGCTCCTTTCCTACATCATGAAACATTCAGCAAAGCATTGTCTTCCACCTTGTTTAAAGAATTTTTGATTTGCTTGTAATCATAACGATTCAAAATAAATTTTTATTTCAATCTCTTTAATTCTTCAGTTTATCGTTAAACTAAATGTAAATGTACAGTTTGAGCAATTCTGGTCGGTGTAATTGTAATAAAACAATTTTATCTCGATGATGGGTCAAAAATATCAGCAGACATGTCGGAAATAAAAATAATCAAAATAGACTTCTTGATTCATAAAATGGATTAAACGCATGCGCTGCCTCACTCTTCGTAGGCTGATTTGTTTGAAATAAAATCAGCTTGAATATTGTTCAGGCTTATATTCGTAATCTACTAATAATATACATATGTACAAATAGAATATCTCTCCAGGAATAATTTAAGTTAAACCTAAACGTTTTCAATAAAATTCATTGATACCGATAAACTGCATAATAAACAAAACTCATAAACAATTCGCTTCCATATCGATGACATTTGTTGTAAGAATTTTCGCAAATTTAAAATTTAAAATAACGTCTGGACTAAGACGAGAATAAGCGTGTGAATCACGTAACATGATTCATCATTATAGTAAGTAGGTAGGTAGGTAGGTACGTTGGTTTTGTCTAGAGAATTGCCCTAGGTCTTTTATTTTTATTTCATTTCCTTTTCTTTTAAGAAAAAAAAATCCATGTATGCTTATCTAATCTTTTTTTTTTTTTTTTTTTAAAGATAAAAGCAAAAGTAGATTTAAAGGAATAGATTAAAAACTTCATCACGTTCAGTTATTTAGATCGTTATATTAATCTTCAAATTGCTATCTCTGATCTTCAGCAAACCACCTAAATGTATCCGCTGATATAGATAAATGAAATTTTTCGAGTTTTCTAGATCGATAACCAAAATCACCACGAAGGTTGCTCGATTTCATGCGCCAAGTCACCAAATTACCAAATATTAAATACGAATGAATACTACATTTGAATGTTTGCTTCCTCAATGGATTACTCGACGGTGGGAGTATTTAATTAAGACTTCTGGTCGCATAATTTTTCACTTAACCATGAACTTGGTAGTTGATTATCTTATTGACGTTTTTCGTTTTAATATAACAGACCACAAACGTGTTGTTAGTTTATTAGGCGTTAATTCATTCAGCCTATAAAGTTTACTAAGCTACCGTTTGATAATGTAGGATATGAAGTTCACAGGAAAAGTTTCACGAATCGGTAAATTTAAAAATTCAGATTATTTGTTCTGCGGACAGATGTAAAAGCACAAATGAAGTCTTACAAAGACTCAGATTGCATTTCACTGTATAAATATTGGTAACGTGGCGGCTAAGAATTGTTTAAAGGGGATTTCAATATAGAATTTCATTAAACATTATGAATAATGCGTTCGAAATGCATGTAATAGAAATAACGTACTTATAACTTTTTAAAATTGAAAAAAATATTAACATATTCCAACAGAAATTCAAAATTCAAAATGTTCAGATTTTTTTCATGATTCTAATTCAAGAAAAAAAAATACCTAAATAAAAATAAAAGGTTTTGAAAAATAAATTTCAAATCTTTATCTTTTAGTCAGCTAGACGAAACGAGCGATGGATTGTTTCGGAAATTCATTTATCATAATGAAAAAAAAAAAAAAAAAAAGTAATAAGAATCAGGGCCTCATTAATATGTATGTAAACAAGCGAATATCGAAATCTTTCAATATAATAGAACGAATCACGTAGGTTAGTTCTTATTGTAATACAAATATTTTAGAATAACCCTTACCTATGATTTTTATCAAATGCTAATATCGTTGGTATTCTTTGAAACCAACACGTGCATTAGTTAGATGATTTCAAGAACAAGAAGAATCTATACCTATTTTTTTGTATAATTTTACATATTACGTAGTTTGATGATTCACACTTGAGCACTAAAAATGCTTTTCGATTTCATCTTGAATTTAAATAATTAAAATAGAAAATTCGTCATTTATATCAAAGATAAAATTATTGAATTGATCGTAATTAGTTCGTTGTTTACTATAAATCAACGACCAAACCGCCAATTTTACATTAAATGACGCATGTTTAGACCGAAAGAGATAGCCTTAATCAGAATCTTTTTTTTCAAATTAATTGTAATTTAACGCAAATATACTGCAATCTTTCGATTAATAAAAAAAAATTCACTTAATTACATAGTAAAACAAGAAATTCAAAGTGGTAATATTTAAAAAATTTTAAATCAAATTATTCGTATTTTCATTTGGTAAAATTTTATTTCTAATTCGAATTTATGGGTCTTGATATGTTGAAAAGTGTGTCTCAAACCTCTCGACTTAAAAAAAAAAATAACCAGCTGAAATGGTTTCATAGCATCGGTCACATTCAAATAACCTTTACACAAATAAAATAGCTATGCATCAGCTAAGTCTTTACAAGTCCATCTTTATAATATGGAAATTTTAAAGTACCACAAAAATACGTCATCGGATACCTTCGATGCAGCTGTAAACTTCATATTGTCATAAATAATGCAAGAAAACGTTTTTGTAAAACAAAGCGAAATGCCTACTCGTTGATATATGTACGATGAAAAATATTTCTTTCTCATGCTTAGATACGTTCGTTTAAAAATAAATCCAAGACAGATTTTCATACGTCAGCGGAAGTAATACAGTCAATGTATTCACGAATGAATACCATAGAAATTAATTGATGGATGAATTTGAAATTATTAACTCACTGTGGTGCCATCTTCACGACAATCGTAACCAGTATAATGTTGAGTAGTGTGACGTAATTTCACGCCAATGTTGAAATATCGTTTCTGACATAATCGTGAATTCAGCTTTGAAACCTAGGGCAAAATTAATTTGATTACATCAGCTATTAAACCGAAGTCGATACACTTATGCAAGAAAATAGATTTCAGTTTAGGCCTAGTAAGATATTTCTTTAAAAGTTTACTTGTACGTAAACAAATATTGAAAAAAACTTACTTTGTTTTCATAACAAGTATATTTACATTAACAGTGAATAGAAAATTCAACGTAACATGACAAGAGAATTACAGTAGTTTAATACTTACAGGGAGAATTCATAGTCCATAGATCTGACACGTTCCGATAAAATATGAAGACGTGTACCTTTTTTCGAGATTATTACAAAAAAATAAACCAATAATGGAATACATCTTCTAATAATTATGGACATTCCTTATTTTCACCTTAAAAAGTCATAGCAATTGGAGCTATTTCTAGAATTTTGATTTTAAAAATAAACGATCAAGTGTGCCGGAATCGTGCGATTTCGTAGATAATCGTCATTGATAAGGATGTTCACAACGATTTTTAAAATCAACGGATTGGTCAGATTGGTAATCAATTATTACGCGAAGCCTATCATTTCTGCTTTGTTTTAGTACAGTTTTTACACGTCGTAGCGCTAAATACATATTCGATCACCGTAAACTTTTTATTTTTATTTTTTTTTTTAGAAAATAAATTTATGATATAATAAAAAAAATCTACTATATCTAGATTATAAACGTTTAAATTTTGAGAAATGTATAAAGTATTTTATATTTTTACAAAGTACTAAATAAATAAATAACTATCCAATTATTATGACTCTTGGAAGTATTTTGATTATGATGTTTTATTTAAATAATTCTTATTTCATAATTTCAGCCTTTTTATTTATACTTGCTCCGTTGCTCGTAGATTTTCTTCAATACTGGCAATATTAAGAAAAAGTTATAGAAAAACTTAATGGAATCACTGTTATCGTGGGATTTAAATTCACAACAGCCAGAATCTCAATTTTTTTAATTTATCCAAATAAATTTCACTAAGAACACATGGTTTCAACAAGCATTGTTCTTGTTTGTTGGTTAAATTATGGTTATATTAAATCACAAAAAGAAAATGAATAAAAAACTTCAAACCTAATATGTTGAAATTCAAAAATATTTCAAATTGATGAAACTTTTCTGCTAAGATTTCAAGATATCAATGTATATAATTGCAACATACCTTCAATTCATTATTAAATATTCCATGTGATAAATTATGAATGAATAGACGTGATGGATCGTAGAGCAAGGGCTGTTTTCAAATAAATATCATTACATATGTAATTATAATAAAAGGGAGAGGGTATCAACTGGATGCATTTAAAATACAGTTATTGTCCGAAAAATATTTTTTTCATCCGTGATTTAAAAAACACGGGAATTTTTTCTCCTATGATTTTAGTTATAGGCAATAATTCATACTTTGATGTAGTTTGGGAGTTCAGGTAAATTTTGTATTAGGTACCCATTTGTCTTATGAATTCGCTAGTAAGTGTATATGTGTTTGATAAATTTGAATAAAACATCATTAAAACGCAATGAAAATTACCATACCATCAGATTAGATTCAAATAAAGTAATCGATAATTCATTTGCAAAATAAAAATAATGTTTTTCGTTCAATAGTCTATGCCTAATACAATGCCACTTTACTAACGTTTTTTGGAAATTTCTTTCGGTTTTTCATTTTTTTTAAACTATAAAGTAACATTTTGAATGATTTTTTCACCCTTTGAATTTTTAAAATAAAAAATGAATAGTTTTTATTTTTGGAGTTTATTCATTGTTTTTTGAGCTGTAAAATGGAAGTGGATTTATTAATTACATGTAAATTATTATTTTTCTTCAATTTTCATCTTCCCTACCATTTAGATTACAATAAAATCTTTTGAGGGGTGTATTTTTCAAAACATCAGTAAAAAAGTGATACATAATTACCTAAATATAAATTATTTATGATTTCACTTTGATAATTTTAACTATAAACCGCTGAATAAACTACAAGCAGAATACATATGATAAAAGATGAACAATAATATTGCGTAAATGCAGTCCTCGAAACATGGAAAAATTGTAATTTTTCAGCCAAGAACCTTAGGATTTTTCCTTATACCTATTTCTTTATAAATCTTTAAAACCTTTAAAATAGAAAACATATCGTACCTATTTACAAAGGGGGTGGCGTAAAATATATAGTATTCTACTGCTAACATCTGCAATGGAAGATTTAATCCCAAAATGAAATAAATAAATAAAATTGTAAAAAATTAATCCCCAAACGAAGTAACTAGTGGCTGAAAAATTTTTATTTGTGTTTTATTCAAATTTTCTACATACAAAAACGCCGCAAGCCAATTAAATAGAATGTATTTTTAATCTCGGTGAATAATCTTGGGACATAAAATGTTTTCGTCCAAAGATGCCAATGCGAAGAGTCTGTAGACTCACCTACAAACCACATTTCAGTTGTCGATGATAAAGGTGAAATACGATCGACGAAGCGCCATGCCAACAGTTAAGGTAAAAAAACTTGTCAGTCGCGTGCCAGGTGTTACTGGAAACCTTAGGCACAATTTCATCTCAGATATTTGTAAACAGCTGCATATCATCTACCTTTTTTGACCGCTATAACATAATTCGGAATACCTGATATCGAATCACTACAGTCTATGTGTTGTATTTTGAATTTTATTCGAAAGAAATCATGAAATGCGCGATGAGTTATGTACAAAGGTCCTTTTCTGTACTTTATTTTTCAATTCTGGCGAGTTACTTGCAATGCTAAATCTAAAAAAAAAATGCAAAAAATGCACAGATTGTAATTTTTTAAATTCTACATAACTTTGAAAGTACGTTAAAGCGACAAAGAGCATAGAGCGCATGAATGATTATAATGTATTTATAAACGATGCGATTGATGCTAAAAATTATCTGAACATGGATTTGAAATTTGATTAATTTAACTTAACAAAGTAATTAATTGAAGATTAAAGTACCGACCTAGCAGTGACGAATTCCTTCAAGGAAAAAAATTTTAAGAATTATGAATTATTTCATTTTTTATATTGTTAAAAATTTATCTATCTTATTTTTAAGGCGATATGTTGGCAATTATATTTTAATGGAAAATCAGCTATCAAAAGTTGTTTTAGAAATACGGATTGTCACAACAGTTTTATATTTTATGCTCTGTTTAATTTGAATAGATCACTGATTCTTAGTCGAATGATTGATTAGAGTAAAAGTGTGTAAAAATGACAGAAAATGATGCTGATTTGTCGCACGAAAAGATAAAAAATATCACTTTCCCTTGAAATGATTTTTCTCTGTTGATATTTTCCTATCTAGTGAAATTAAAAATGAATCAGCAATTAAATTAAAACTTAATGTTAATTCACGGTCATTATTATTGTTATCATAAGCACATAACGATGTACCAATGAGTCATAACACGTATTGCAATTGCATGCACTCTAGCTTGCATACTACTGTACTTTTGTATTACGACAGCTTACTTTTATTCTTTTAATGCATTTTCTTCTGACTACACTGTAGATTTAGCCCAGTGTTACATCTTACATAATCTCTAAATTCATTTCAACTAATATGGTGTGTGGATGGTTTCGTGATTTTGGGCGTGTCGTAACTCGTAAGTTATGCATTCTAATTCAGATATTATAATGGTATGATTCAATAATAATATGATTTATCGATTCAATTTTCCGTTAACAAAAACGTTAAAGTTGAAGTTGATTAATTTTTGAATTACTTTTTTATTAATATTTCATTAATACCGGAATTAAAATTGAAACAAAATATGATAATTTTATAAGATATGATGATTTGACTTTATTAGTTTTAGTGCACCCTTATACTAAAGCTGAATTGCTGCGTTGAGAATTGATAGTAACAAAATGTACATTCTTATTTTTTAAAGAATTTATTATTATCATAAATCACGTTCTTATAAATTGTAAGTTTACTCATAAAACTTTCAAATTCCGGTTTTTAGTAAAAACTTTATGAATTTCCTTGTTAAATTTTGAATGGTGGAAATTAAATTTTCCTCGCGTTTTAAAATTCGCACTTATTGCGATGGTATTTCTTTGATAGTTCTTTGTTTTTTTTTTTTGTGACTGGAAACAAATAGTTTTCAACAAAATTAAAATACAGAATTTCATTATTTCCCTTTAAATTGCATAACTTTTGGAAAAGTTGTAGCATAGATTAACGCAGGTTAATCTGTGATTGTAGCCTGTGGGTTATCAAATCAGTTTGATCTCGTGAGCTTTCTTCAATTTTTTTTGTTCAAAGAAAATTAATACTGCATTTCTAATTTATCGTGAGAGGAAAATGGTAAAGTAAAAAATAAATCATCTGTTTAATCAATGTTTGAAAAAATATCTTAAATCTGTTACGCGAACTCATCAAATGATTGCGCTACGAATTAAATCTGATGCTGGTGTAATTTAAAAATATTCTTACTTGCGTACGTTACTTTGGAAATCGATTACTTGGTAACACTGATACAAAAAAGCCGCTAAGCAACAAGCGTTTAATCATGCTTTTCGATTCTCAGCGTTTCATCATGGCTCGTGTATTGTAACTCGTGGTATCCTGGCGAGTGTATGTGTTATGCGGGTGTCTTGTGTGCATTGTTTACATACGTGTTTAATATCTCGAAAATACCGGCATTGTCGTGCGTAAGGATAATTATTTATTTTGTTTTCGTTTCTCGTGATCGGTTCGCGAGTGTATTTTTTTGTTGATTGTTGAATGTTTTTCAGTGATTTACTGATTTTTCGTGTTGTGAATAGTTGTGATTAAACAATAAAAAAGTTACTCTTCGATAGGTGATGATTGAACCATACATAGGAAATGAATATTAAATGCAGTTTTAAGGTGAGTGTTTTCCTTTTCCTCATACTTACTACGTTCTTAATAGTTAATCTGTGAAATGAGTGTGTAATCAGTGTAACCAAATCAATTCAATTAGCACGTGTAATCTTGTAAAATTTATTTTCGGTGGCTGGAATATTGATACGTTTATTTGAAGTATTTGCTAGAAATCACGATTCAAAAATTATAATCTACCTTTTCAAGAAATATCTTGAACATTTCATTATTCAAAGTAACCATCGATATCTATGCAATGTGTGGTGTAATGCTGCTCTGATTTCGGACCATTGAAAACTTTCAAATAACACCACGTTTAGGAACCAATATTTGTTTTGTGAATGATTGACAGTAAAGTCTTCATGAAATGAAAATATGATTTTTTAATGCAGTATAATTTAAATTTGTCTTAAGTGATGACATTTTCATTCATTACGATAAATAAACTGCTGTGCGCGTTCGTTCGTTCTTTCTTCCTTCGTTCCTTCGGTTCCTTCCAATTAGCGAAGAAAAAAGGTTGCTAGAATGTGGTAAATTACAATGCTGTTATGAAAATAAAATGATACGATTACCTCGGATTATTTTAAGAATAATGACGAAAAGTTGACATCTTTATTCCTGTTCGAAACTTGAATAGTTTAATCTGATCATTTTACACCCCTTGAATTTCATTCGTCTTGAAACCTCTTCTAATTGGTTTCAATATTTTTCACGTCACTTGAACTGAATATTAAAATGGTGATAGAGGGTTGTGTTCTTCGTTGTTATTTTGATGAGAAATTTGAAAATATGTGTACTCGCTTTTGTTATTTATTGTACGCTGTAACCGACGTTTGTTTTGTTAAATTTTTGGTGTTTTGGCGAGAATTTTTGAAAACCCGTTATTCGATCTGAGAAATTTTTCCACGAAGATTGTTGAAAATATTAAAAGAGTGTTGACAAAATTTTTTAATTAACTTTTATAATTAATTTTATAATAAAAACGAGGGGTTTATTTATGTTGGCCAAATAAACGAGATGCAAGATAGTTTTCAGTTATTATTATAGCTGTTCTGCACGAAAATTAACATTTAGATTGGACTATATCATTTGCTCACAAATATCTTCATAGGTTTCCTATATCAATGCTTCATTTTTTTTTATTTTTTTTTTTCGTATTCTGATGGAAGAAAACTTCATTTGGACATTGACCAGAAAATATCAAGGGTGCGATATTACATACCCTCTGCTTGATTAATTCAAATTGACTACTTAAACCGTTTTTAATTAACGAAGTAGCTATGTACTTAATTGTTGTAATAAAAGAGTAGGTGTTGTATGATACGTGCTATTCATAAGTAGATGTTTAATTTCCGTATTTGAATCCTTTTGTATGTAGGTAGGTATTCCTACTTTACATTTCTTTTATTCGTTGCGCGATGCAATTGTTTTTTAAATTCATCATTTATATACGAGTAGGTATAAAATGGCGAGGCGTTTTATTGAAAAATATTCCATTTTATGTACCGGTATATCGTATTTCATAAAACAAATTGATCCTTAGAATTCGTATGTTGGGAAAATATATTGAAAGTGTATGGTGTGCGTTATGCTTAAAATATGTAGCATTTTACCAGTTATTACTTTTGTATATAGTTTTAAATGTTTTGGTGGGCAGATGCCAGTTATATTTCGGTGGACTTTATTGGATTTTATTTTAATAAAATGTTTCGTTTAAGGAGTTTTAAATGATATAGTGTTCTAATTATATTCTGCGAGTTGTGTTATGTGCTTTTCTCACAATGTATGAGTATTAATGTAAGAACTATAAGTGAAATATGTGGGAATGACTGAAAAGAATGAATTAATTTGATCTTATAAAAATTTCAATTGTAGTTCAAGAAAATTATTTTTGCAAACTAAAGAGCGGTTTAACTTATTCGGTAATTTATAAGTTGGTTCGTTGCTTACCAAAACACCCTAAATCAGGCCTCGAGTTCTTCGATTTTATTCATAATTTTTTAGTGATTTTCTATCAATAATGTACTAAAGGAATCACCAGCATTTCAACCATAATTCTTCAATGGGTTGGAGGATAACCCTTGTATTTTGTTTACAATTGCGATTTTTTGCTAACTGGATTAAATTACAAGGTTCATCATATTTCCAGATTGATTGAACTTAAGATAAATCTGTTTACATGGTTTTGTTAAGAACTGAAAGAAAATTCGAAATCAATGGTCAAAATTTTCGAAGCTCAAAGTTGAACTCTTGAAATGAAGGCTCAAATTTTCATGATGAGCAATAACGTTTGGTGCTGAAGCTACCATTCAAAAATCTGATAAAATGACCATAAAGAGACCTTTTTAGTTTGATTTTCTATGTCATATTGTCCATGAAAATCAAGTTATTACAGTGTATCGACCAAATGGCGGACGAGGGGGAGCGAATGTTCACAAAATCCGTTTTGGATTCCTAGATGACGATTAAGACAATTTTTTTGGCCATTTTACATATTTATTTTCATTTTTGCCCCCCCCCCCCGGTAACTAAAAAATATTTACTCAGCTCGATACGGCTCAAAATCGATTAAATTTGGGGAATAGACTTTGGTTGGCAGTTCATTTGATGTTCTGGAGTGGGGATGATCTCGAGTCAAAATTCAGTTGTGCCCAAATTTCGGGGAGGTGGTGCTCAGCGGGTAAAATCGTAAAAAAAGTTCCTTTTTGAGCAAATCGATAAGCAATCCAAAGTTGTAAGGATAATATATCCAAAAGTTATCCTGCTAGTTCAATTAGGAAGGGTGACAGGAGGGTTTTACCCTTTTTGACCTAGAAAAGGGGCTGTTCCTCCCTTATCTCCCTTTCTAAATTGAGCGAGGAGATTAAAATTTGGTATACTGATTCAGCATTAGTTCCACATATACTTTTTGGGGGTTTCGACTTCTCAGTCCCATTATGCCCCATTACATCCTAAAAATTTAGTTTGAGGGAGGGTTTTTTTTTATGTTTTGAGTTTGTTCCTCGTATTTGGTCATGTTGGATATTTATTTTTATCCTTCCCCTCCCCTCATTGAAATATTATTTACTCAAC
Source organism: Ferrisia virgata (assembly GCA_900060175.1). Taxonomy (NCBI): domain Eukaryota; kingdom Metazoa; phylum Arthropoda; class Insecta; order Hemiptera; family Pseudococcidae; genus Ferrisia; species Ferrisia virgata. The sequence continues at coordinate 26,191 of FIZR01017408.1, forward strand.
TTGATACTGACCAAAATCGATAAAATATGGGGATTAGGCTTCGATTGGCGTGTAATTTGATATTCTGGAGAGGGATGCCTTGTGTCAAAATTCAATTGTGCGCAAATTTGGGGTAGGTTGTACTGAGGAGCTATAATTGCAAAATTGTTCCTTTTTGGGCCAGTCGATGGACAATTCAAAGTTGCTAAACATATCTGAAAATCGTGCCTTTTGGCATTCTTAACTTTTCCAACCCATTGCGTTCTTTTACAGTCCAGAAATGTGCTTATTTTGACTGAATTTTTTTACATTTTGAGTTTGTTCCTCGCATAACTCCCCCTCTCCCCCTCCATTTGGACTACGAAGTTGAAATTTGGCATATAGATTTAGTATAGGTCCTAGATGTACTTTTTGGTGTGTGAATTTTTTAGCCCGATTAACCCCCTTCCCTTCCCCTGCCACTGATTAAGAAAGAAGCATTGCATTGTGATACTTTTTTTCAATTCAAATAATAATTGTATTATTTCACTAAAATCAGTCCATTAGGCATAAATGTGACTGTTTTGTGACCATTACTACGCTTTCGTGAGGGTAATCTCTGTTATGAAAAACTTGGAAGAAAGGTACTTCACTCATTGGATCGTATGTTATTGTAACGTGACCCTATTTACTAAATAGTAAATCAAATATAATTGCTAATCGAAGAAAATGGTGCTGTATTCCTTCCACTGTTGGGTTTTTAGATTACGTAGGTATGTATGTAAGTCATTGGCGTTTTGAAAAATTGCCCAAAAAGCACTTAAACGTGGCCTAGATATTTTGATTTTAAGCGTTCGTTTCTTGCTAATATGTTCAGTTCATGGGTTTCAGCTAGAAAAAAATTTATCGACCGTTTAATTTGATTAACGGATAAAACTATAGTACAATAGAATCCGAGAAAACGATTCTTTTGCGTTGGCAAGATAATGAATCGGCAATTGAAATGGTATTCGATATTGTCAGATTATCGAGTTTACGAATCTGGAAGAAGTATCGGGTTTTATTTTTTATTGCTTTTTTTTTTTTCTTTTTTCTTGCTATATCAGATAGTCCAGGGTAAACATAGTGTAACAATTCGAAACTCTTATCGTCGTTTTTATATTAGTTTGCTGAAAAACAAACTGTAGAGATATTTAACGTCCGTGAATTGATCCGCAAACAAAAAGTGCAAATTTAAATTTGGGATAACGATTTTGTAATTTTTTCCTTATTACGATTCAATCCTACTTACCAAATAATATCGAAATAAAATACACTTGCTTGTTAGGTTGGTTTATGGGGTACAAAGAAAAAATAAATTCTTTTATACGTACGAGTTGCCTAAAGCTTTATATTATACTGTGTCAAATTTACGACAAAGCAAGCACTTACTCAATACATCTAAGATCAAGGTTGTGGAATTTTTCTAAGGTAAATGTTGAAGGTAGGTGTTCCTTTCCGGGACTTAATTTTAAAAGAATAAATACTCGAACTCGTATACAATAGTGCTCTCTTTTTCGTGCTTTATGTAGAGTGAGATACGCGCAGGATGTGGTAGTATTGCAAATTGGATTATTACCGAATGTAACTCCCTACTGTCGTAGTTTTCCTCGTGACTGTGTCCGTCATGTAAGTGTTTGACCAAAACATCGATGTGGAAAAATTATACCTATGTATAAATTAATGTTTGTTTTCATCCTAAAATGTAGGTACCACGAGTCAATCACCATGATTCGATTAAGCTGCTTGAACTTCATCGTGGAAAGCGGAATATAGTCCAGTCAAATTAACATTGAATAACGGAAAAACTTATGACCAACATTTTTTTTCGCAAGAAGGCAAAGATTTGAAATTTCGTTACTGAAAATTCTTTTAAATTTCTGAATTTTATTATGCAAAAAATTTTTATCGCCAAGTCCAATGGGGAACGGGGGTGAGGGGGACAAAATTCAATTTCGAACAAAATTTCGAGTGGCGTATCAAAATATATATTTTGTAGCCTTCTGATTTCAGTTTAGATGTTATTTTTTCAAAAAGTCCAAAGGGTGGGAGTAGAGGGACCAAAACTCAATTTTAAGCAAAATTTAAAATTTTTAAGTGGGGCGTCAAAATTTGTGTTTCTTAGCCTTCTGAATTTACTTCTGATGTTATTTTTCGAAAATGTCCAAAAGGTAGTGAGGAGGGGGGGGAGAGAAAATTCAATTGATAATTCTGTGTTATATTCTTTACATCGTTATCCTATAAATAGAAATGAAAACAATGAAGAAAATAGCGATACACACAACAGCAAAAAAAAGTTATCTATTCATCATGTACTTGAAATTTTTAAGATAAGTGTATTAATTCGAATATTTACATGAATGTGAAAAAATTCAACTTCAATTCTCTCTCCCCACGCCCATTTAGACTTTTTTGAAAAAATAACGTTAATGAGTTCAGAAGGCTAAGAAACATAGATTTTGACACCCCGCTAGAAATTTGATTTAAAATTTAAGTTTTTCTCCCATTCTCCTCCCCTTTTGAACTTTTTCGAAAAAAAACGTCTGAACTGAGTTCACAAAACTAAGAAACATGCACTTTGACACCCCACTCGAAATTTTTCCCAAAATTGAATTTCAACCTTCTTCTTTCCCCCTTCCCTTTGAACTTTTTCGATAAAATCACGTCAGAGCTGAATTCAGAAGGCTGAGAAACGTAGATTTTGATATCCCACTCAAAATGTTGATAAAAATTTAATTTTAACCCCCCTGCCGCCACTCGCCCTTGGGTCTGAAGATGAAAATTCTTTCGAAAATGAATTCAGCGCTTCGAAACCCCCCCCCCCTGTCAAGTTTCAGATTTTTGGCCATTTGGAAATCTTTCCATCCCACTGTGCCATCCGCTAAACATCATATTTAAAACTGAATAAAATCGAGCTGGTGCTTCTCCCCAATATCACCATTCGTGTCCCATAAACAGGATTTTTACCAATAACTGTGCCTAACTTTGTTTCTAAACGCGATAGAGAAAAAAAGTCGAATCAAAAAATGTAGCTGGTTTAATTTCCAATAAAAAAAGTCATTACATATTTTTTTCAAAAATCGGCTGAAACACATTAAAAGGAGGTTGAAAAGGACGCGTCAAGTGCTGAAATGATGCTCCGCGTGATGTTTCTATTGCGTCGCTAGAGCCAACGACCAACATTCCTAGACACGCGGGCATGCTATGTTACTTCATGTTAAGGAAATAATAATTGTTTAAATGAAGATACAAAACGTATGTAATACTTTAAAATTACTTTAATTTTACGAAATAGATTTATTCTGATCCTAGTTTTCACAGTTATCTAACTCTGGATCATTACTATTCTGTTCTGATTCGACATCAAATCGGTTATGGGAGATGAAATTAAAACAATGCATTTAAGCATCTAAAATTGATGTCCTACATTCATTTCAGTTTTTTTTTTTTTTTCAAAAACATCGTTTAAAAAAGAGAATAATGGCGAAAACTTGCTACCGACGATTATTTTGAGTTTAAATATGTGTAATAATTTCATTTTTTTTTTAATTTCAAAAACAATTTTTTTTCGATTTTTTGAAAATTTTTAAACTTCAAGTCAGTTTTGCAAATTAAAAAATTAAATTAGAAAACTGAAATTTTTGTCACATCATTTTGAAATCAATTCGCAACAATTGTGATAGCATCGTTTGCATATTTCCAAAAAAAGCAAAATTTGTCCCACTCCCTGTTTAGGTATGCTGAAGGAAAATTGAGCCCGCGTGTCTATGTACGTTGGCCGCTGGCTTTGGCGACAGGATAGAAACATCACGCAGAACATCATTTTAGCGCATAACGCGTCCTTTTCAAACTCATTTTAAAGTGTTTCAATCGATTTTCGAAAAAAATATGTTATAACCTTTTTCATTGGAAATTAGACCAGCTACATTTTTTGATACAACTTTTTCTCTCTATCGTATTCAGGAACAGAGTTAGGCCAAGTTATGAGTGAAAAACCTGTTTTTGGGACACAAATGGGAATGATTTCGGATACGTTGTTTAAGGAGTGGTGTGCTACAATCCTGCGAAAAAAAATTTTGGCCATAATTTTTTCCATTAGTCTGTCCTTTTTTACGACAGTTTGACTGGACTATAGGTAGTGGATCGAGTGAATATTTTATGATGTTTTTTCAAAGTATATTTGCGTTGTACTGTAGAGTCATTTAAATAAGATATTTTAACTTTGAAAACAAATATTACCTATTTTTAAAAAGTTTGGTTTTTCTTACCTTATTTTGAAAAGTGTGTTTCAGTTTCTACGAATGGTACTTCATTTGAATTCTATTAATGTTGCACGTTTTGTAAATCGGATACCTATACTTGGTATTTTTTAAACATTCGATGAATAATACTTAACTGTTTACGACGTATACGTACCTAATAGCTACCTTAGTACCTGCGTATATTTTTAAATCATTATTCAAAAACGGGTAACTTATCATACTATGAATGTGCTTTTACATTTCAGTGAATCTGCTATTGAATAATACTCGTTCGAATATCATTTACAGGAAAAAAGATACAAATCTGTTTCATTTTTATTAGTATGCAGGATGTTATCTGTACATCAAAACGTATACATAATAATACAATTTAATGTGTCGGTTTTGTTAATTCTGCACATTCTAAGGTTAAGAACCTTGGTACTTGATACTTGCATATGTTGGTATTTTTTCCTCTCAAATTCACGTGTATTCTATTGTAAGTTTTTTTTTTTTTTTGCTACCGAAAAAAGATACTAGTTTATACTTAATGGTGTGTAATAGTTTTGTTGTTGGCGAATTTTTAGCGTTGTTTTAATTACTGGAGCGATTTCGTTTTCTTTTCAACAGCAATGTGGCATCTGCATCGGTTCCTTTAGCTAGGTTATTTTTCACGTGTACTCCAGTTTTAGCAAAGGGTTGAAGGGCGTGAAATCGTAGTTATCACGCGTGTAATTAATTCCGTATCCGGAGTTTGAAAATTTTTTCGGTTTCCAAAAGTGTTCTATTTTTTTTTTTTTTTTTTTTTTTTTTTTTTTGAAAATTTTTTCGGTTTCCAAAAATGTTTTTTTTTTTTTTTTTTTTTTTTTTTTTTGTTTCGTTCAATCTTTATAAGAGCAAGGAGAGGAAGTTGTGTTTTGGTTACAAAATTAAAAAAAAAAAAAAAGTAAAAATAACGCCAGCACAGGGTTTTAAATTAGTTTACGTTTTACAAAGCTTTCATCATTACTGTCTATTTAGAAGGCCAATTTAGAGCGAAAAAAAATTTAATTATATTAGAAGAACGCAGTTGCGAAATGATACAAAGTAGGGTGTGATGGGTACCGTTACGGTGGGTGGTGAATGTGAACCGGGGCTTATTATTAACCAAAGTTTCGCCATTTTGTAGGATTTACGAGACTGTTGCCTTGTGGAAATTGCCCGATACGGGCCCGGATAACGGGCTAATACGGTTGTATATTTCAGTCCCGCGAGAGCAAGTTTTATTTATAATGTACTAATAAGCGCGAAATATTTGTGTATTTTGAAATGTCCACCATCAACGAGGTCAGTGTTATCATTATCAAATATGAGAAAATTTTTATCGTCAGGTTCCTACGTATGTATTTTATCTGTTTCGAAAGGTGTATTCGGTACGGTTGGTGTGCTGAGGGGCCTATATTGTGATTGGTTTGAGTTTGATAATTCGATCAGATATGGGGGAGGGGGGAGACAACAGTGTAATAATTTCAATTGTATATCTTCGGTATGGAAGCATATAGTGTTTGCATTTTCGTTGTGGATTGGATAATGCGAGATGTGATGAAAGGAGAAGAGAAAGGTGAGGAGGATTTTCCTCAGAAATGCAGACTACGTCATCCGAAGTGATAAATTATTGGTTACACAAATGGCTTTAGGGGTGGAGGTAGGAAGGGTCCTCTTCTTTTATCTATGCTCATTTTTTTATTATAACTTTCTTATTTTATTTTTCAGAAGGTTTTTTTTCGAAAAGATTATCTTTTGCAATAATCGGTTGCTCCGTTGATGTTTAATAGTCTGAGAAAATCTTGCATAGATTCTCTGGGAAACTTAATCGATTTGGTGCACTTACAATTTATCAAAGTGAAATTTCACTTTTTAATATTGAGTTCTGAAAAATTTCGAACTTGCCTACCTGATATCTCAGTTGCTCTTTCCATGAAACAGATCACAGCATCACAGTCATGTTGGGTGCAGGTATGAAAATTCTAGAGAAAAGTTAGAAAGTTTGATTGAACTGCAGGTTTCAGAATCGGTGGAAAAAGATGGCAGTTTGTCTTTTAGTCTGCTTTTCGTGAAATATTGTAATTATATGAAACGAAAAAAAAACATCACCTTTCTTGATCAGTTGAGGGAAGGAAGGGAGTTCAATTGGATAAAAAAGTCGACACAACCGGAAGGCATATCTAGGACCTACACTAAATCTATGTATCAAATTTTAACTTCCTAGTCAAATACTGAGGGAGGGAGTCACACTAGGAACAAACTCAAAAAATATGGAAAACCTACCAAAAAATTACATTATCGGCACTATGAGAGCTGCAATGAAGCTGAAAAGTTGAGACCTGAGAAGATACGTCTAAGATTCCTACTAAATCTACATACCAAATTTCAATTTCTTACCTCAATTCGAAAGGGAGTTAAACGAGGAACAGACTCAAAAAATAAGAAAACCCGACAAATAAAACTACATTTTCGGGGCTATTGGGAGGAGAGGGAGTGCAGTGAAGATGAAAAGTTGAAACCATCAAAAGTCACATATAATTTCAAATTCCTAGCTCAATTTGGAAGGGTGATAGGGGAGGACCAGCCCTTTTTCAATGTCAAAAAGGAGGAAACCCCCGCATATCTCCCCTGTTATTCGACTTAGGTGGCTAATTTTTGGATATGTTATACAGCTATAGATTATTTATCAATTAGCTCGAAAAAAAACAATTTTTGCGATTTTGGCCCCTCAGCACTCCCTCTTCTAAATGTAGACTCAATAGAATTTCCACCAAAGATCATCCTCATTCTAGAATATCAAATGGCCAGCTAATCGAAGCCGATTCCCCAAATTTAATCTACTTTGGCCAGTGTCGAGCTAAGCAAATAATTTTTTAGTTGGGATGGGGAGAAGAGTAAAAATTTAGAAAAAAATCTGATATAGTGAAAAATTGTGGTAACGGTCTTCTAGGACTCCAAAACAGATTTTTTTGATGCCCCCCCTCTCCTACCTCTCATACGCCGTAAGTCGATAAACCGTAATAGTCTGGTTTCCATTGACAGTGACATAGAAAATCAGTCTAAAAATGAAAATAATTATTCAATTTACTCAAAATTGGTCTTAATAATCTGTTCGTGGTCTAAAACGGTTTTTGTTGGTACCCGCATCCTTACCCGCCTTTCATTGACAGATTGTAATAATTTCTTTTTCCTTCGCAATACGAAATAGAAAATTAGCCTAAAAATAAAAAAGCATCGCAATAAGTTGTTTTTTGAACATGATTTTCATGAATTAAAAAAATTATTCGAATTGCTCATTCATGAACCATGGTAGGGGTACAGGTAAATTGAATAGCTAAAACCCTCAAAAGGCACATCTGGGGTCCTTACTAATCTACATACAAAATTTCAACCGTCCAACTCAATTTGGAGGGAAAAAATGCGTGCCACGAAGTAGAAAAATAAGAAAAAACAATCAAAAAACTAAATTTTTCGGGTTGTTAGAGGGTGCAATTCATCCAAAACCCATACTAAATGTACGTGCCAAATTTCAGCCCTATAAATCAATCTGGTGCGGAGGTATTCGTAGATCAGCCATTTCTCATAAGGGCAAAAACTAGAAAACCCCTCATCTCCCCCCTCCTTATTCTAATTGACGTAGGAAGCTGAATTTTGGATATGTTATGCTACTTTTGATTCTCTATGGATTAGTTTAAAAATGAACAATTTTTACCCTTCATCCCCAGCACCTCCTCTCCTAAATTCGGACATGATTGAATTTTGATCCGAAGTAATTACCAATCATATATATCTAATCTGTTGCCAATTTGAGCGAATTTGGGCGATTTTGGTCGATATCAAGCCGACTTAATGATTTTATTATTGTGTGATAAAAATAATATGCAGTGGAATAAAAATGAAAATGTATATCTGGCACGACCAAAAATGGTCTTAATGGTCTTTTAGGACCGCAAGACGAATTTTGTTGCATAATCTGTAATAACTTGGTTTTTGTTAACAATCGGGCAAAAAATACTTTTCAATTTTATTTAAAATAAAAAAAAATTGACTCGATTTCCATTCAACGTATACGGGACCGAAGCGAAGAGGAATATTGGAGGGATGAGTCTCTCCCCCCGCCCCATCCCACCGTTGAAAAATCTGCGAGTTATTCGGAAACATTTCTAGCTCTTCGGAAAAATTTGGCATTTGGTCGATTTTAAAGAACTTTGGGAAAGATGCGTTAAAATAGAAATTTTTGAGATTTCTGTTCATACAAGTATTTTCTGAAATTTTTGACCTCGCGATGCTCGGGCTATATTTTCATTGCCATTTTAAAGAATAAATTCGATTAAATCTCTTCTCTCCTGGAAGGCAAGTATGGTCATTGAACTCGAAAAACTTGTGAAAACTGAAAACTTTCCTTTTTCTTTATAAAATATCGAAATATGCTCTATTTAATATAGTATTTGTCTGTACTATTCACTTCATTTATATAATTAGGAAAAAATTGCCAACCCCCTACCCCCAGTAAACAATCCTGGTCAATCCAATTTATTCGTTGTTTTTTTTCAAATATGGGTAAAAAAATTGACGAAAATTAAACATTTTATCAAAAAAAAAAAATAATAATAAATAAGCTCGTTCGTTCAGAAAAATTTGTCTACCTCTTCCCCCACCCAGGTTGTCTGATATTGTGTAGTAGATTTTTGTTTTAATTTGAGTCGGCTCGCATGACATCGACTTCCAAATTTATCGTATTTCAGAAACGGAAAGGATTTCATCTCATTTAACGATGCCTGTCAGCCGTTTGAGATATTCTAAATTTAGCTCGATCGGTATACCATAAAAAGAGTATATCTGTGAATAAGCCTCCTGATACATGTGCCGCTCATTTTTAAAACTAAATGTTGCATTTCACGTGTATTATTATGCAATGAGAATGCCTTATGCGTACATAACGTACACTCAGGCGTAACGCTGGCTCGTTGCTAAAACAAAAGGAAAATGAATCGTACATAATACTCCCAAGTATATAATTGTAATTAGTAAAAGCTGCCGAAAAGCGACACAAACGTGTTCGTCTTAGGTGTCAGTTTTACGTATTTTTATGGCGTATGTGCACTAAATATGGTAAAGAAAGGGTGTGAGGAAAGTTAGAAGAAGACGCTGGAATGTTAATAATACATATAAAGGGTAATGATCGTTTACAACCCTTAAATTTGCCACCCCTCTTTGTGCCAAATGTATGTATCTATATGGAGACTACGGTATGACGCTGATCAAACAGAATGATGTAGGAGTTATCGCTTATTCTTCTTTTATTGGATTCGCTCTCCCTTTTGTATATAAAATTCGTCGAGTGTTCTGGTTTTGTGCAGGGCTGCTCGCTCTTCGCCCTCCTCTACATTATTTCGGTCGATGTATCGCGATGCGATGATTCATCAGTCGTCGAGGCTGCAGATGCGACATCGACAGCTTTTGCAGCCTCAACGTAAAGCTTGGATTTATAATTTGTAATAACGAAACGAAGCTGTGGCGTGCTTTTTTTACCCCCCCTCCCCCAACCGTTCGAATAAATCGTATTTATACGATACTTTCACTTTGCAGGATTTCCCATACCTAGTTAGTTGTGTTTCCTCGTCTTCGTGACGTATTTGGTGAAAAGTATATACGAAGTGTCGCGCCGCCAATGCGACATATGTCACGTTTTTTTTTTCCATTGTCGGATTAATGTCTTTTGTTTTGTCGTCGAATAGAATTAATAGAAAATTGAACCGACTACGACGTGTACTAGCAACTTGATAATGGTTTTTTTTTTCCTCCTTCTTTCTTCTTTCTTTTATGTGTACGTAGTGTTCGTACGTATACTTACGTACATTACATAGATAGGTAGGTATGTTTTCGAAAATGATGAATAATAGTCGGTGGGTTTTATTTGTTTTTATTATTATTGCGTATCGATTTGTTGTACAGTGTGAACCGCATAAAGATATTGATAACAATTCCCCTTTATAGATAGAAGAAAACAGGCTTAATGTTTTGCAAAAATGATCCCTTATGTTTTACGACGCGACGATGCGATAGGAGGGAAAAAAACATTCTTTGTTTTTTGAAAAACTTTACTTTCGTTTTCGGCTGCTGAAAGTTATTCTACGTCACGATTTTCATAATACTAGAATTGCATCGACGACAGCTACGATCGTATTTTTATTCTCAACATTATACGACTCCCTTGTTTTTTAATTTTTCCACTCGGAAATGTTATTAATTCGCGTTTGAGTTGATGGAAAACAAATTAGAGAATTAGCCGGATAGCGTAGCATTGATTTTTGTGGGACCGAGTTGCGCCGTTCGTCTCCTCTCTCGTATCGTATGAGTTTTTATTGTTCGATGAAAAAGAAAACCTCGAGGGAATTGGTTATATACATATACGTATACGTATACGTACGTGTATATCAGATCATTCTGAATGGGTTATTGTGTTGTAGGACAGTATATTATAAGTCTATCAGATGATGTCATCGGGAGAACTGATTGACTTCTCTTGTTGTATCGCTATTTTTATTTATACGTTTCGAGATTGTATCGTTCGACGAACACGGATTTACATACTTACTTATTTATATTCGTCGTGTAAGTGTACCTTCGGGCGTTTCAATTTTAGGTGTTTGTGAAGTGACGTCAAATGAATGTGGTAAAAAATTTAAGGTCTGGTGAATTGACCCCTGCATCCACCTTTATTTTTTTTTTTTAATTCCAAAATTTACGTAAAAATCATGTAAAAAATCACCGATTTTTCGATATTAACGTGTAATGCTAGGACATGTTGGTCTCAAAAAAAGGTTTTCGCAATTAAAAATTTTTTTTTTTTTTGCTTTTCAGAAAATAATGTTGAAAAATGGTATACTTCCAAATTTCTGGAGGTGAAAAAACCCCCAAAAAAGTTTAGGATGTTTTTCCTTTTTAGGAAAAAGTTTTAGATCGTTGGTATGTAATAGTAGAATAAAAATTGTTGGATTTTTAGCATAGGTAATTATCGAAAACCATTTGAGTAAAATGGATAAATAGCGAAAAGAATTGATCGAAAATTACGAAAAAATGTTTAAAAATATCCCGCATCATGAAAAAAATTGTTGAAAATCAAATAAGTCTTTGATAAAAGTGTGTGAAAAGTGTAAAAAATTAATTGAAAACCGTGAAAACGAATGAAAAAATCGTAAGAATTGGTCTCAAATACGAAAAACACCGTTTAAAAGCGTTCATAATTAGGTAAAAATTTGTTAAATTCGTAATAAAAATGTTAAAAATGGGTGAAAATTGACTTGAAATATGAAAACTGTGATTGAAAATTGATCTGCGATATGAAAAACCCTGTCCAAAATGGTCCATAATTAGGTAGAAATTTGATAAAAATTTGCTAAAAGCGCAAAAAATTGATCAAAAATCGTGAAAAAATGTTGAAATATGACCTAAATTATGAAAAAGAAATCCTTCAACAAAAATAGGTAAACAGTGCCAAAAACTGATGAAAATTCATATAAAAAATGTTGAAAAATGGGGTGAAAATTAAGCTTTAGTATGATAAAAATCGTTGAAAATCGTTCGAAATCGGGTAAAAATTTGATAAAAATGTGCAAAAAAAGCAAAAAATTGATCAAAAATCATGAAAAAATTCTGAAACATGGGAATAATTGACCTAATTTATGAAAAAAATTTCTTCAGCAAAAATAGGCAAACAGTGCCAAAAACTGATCGATACTCGTATTAAAAATCTTGGAAATGAGAGAAAATTGAGCTAAATTATAATCAAAATCGTTGAAAATCGTTCAAAATTGAATGAAAAAAAATCGATAAAAATGTGCTGAAAGTGCAAAAAATTGATTAAAAATCATGATAAAATGTTGAAAAATGAGGAAAATCGAACTAAATTGTGAAAAGAATTCTTCAACAAAAGTAGCTAAGCAGTGCAAAAAATTAAAAAAAGATCATATTAAAAATTTTAAAAATGCGTAAAAATGGACATAAATTACGAAAAAATTTTTTTTTAAATATCCAAAATTGTGTGAAAATATGAAAAAAATCTTCAAAATCTCTTTCAAAGTCAAGTAAAAATTTGATAAAAACGTAAAAAATTGATTTAAAATATGAAAAAAATCGCTGAAAGTCATCGAAAATTGGGCAAGGTTTTGACAAATATAAGTGAAAATTGAACCTATGTATAAAGAAATCATTAAAATCATTCAAAATCGGGTAAAAATTTGATGTAAATGCGTAAAAAGTGCGAAAAATTTACCAACAATCAAGATAAAAAAGTGTAAAAGTGGGTGAAAATTGACCTAAACTATGAAAAAAATTGTCGAAAATTATCGAAAATTCTGTAAAAATTTGAGAAAAATGTGTAAAAACTGCAAAAAAATGATCAAAAATCATGAAATTATGTTTAATAAAATAAGTGAATAATGACTTAAAGTATCAAATCAAAAATTTGCTTAAAAATGAATGAAAATTAACCTGAAATATGATGAAGAAAATTGTTCAAAAGTAGGACAAAATTTGATAAAAATTTGCAAAAAATGAAAAAAAAAAACGATGAAAAATACTATAAAATAAGCCAAAAATTGACTTAAATTATGAAAAAATCGTTGAAGATTATTAAAAATTTTATATAAATATGATAAAAATTGGAAAAAATTGATAAAAATCTCGAAAGAATGGCGAAAATTGGATGAAAATTGACCTATAACGTGAAAAAAACAATCGTTAAAAATCATTGAAAATTTGCTAAAAAATTATCTAAAATAGGTAAAAAGTGCAAAGTATTGATTAAAAAATCATTAAAAACTGTTGAAAAATGGCTGAAAATTGACCTCGAATATGAAAAAGAAAAGAAATCACAAGCTTAGATATTTCAACATAAATTCAACAACCGAATTTCAACTTATAAAATCAACTACATATTACATTTCGCTTCACTTCCTTTTCATATTTCATTTACGTTTTACTTAGCATTTAACCGTGTTCATTTAACGTCATTTCGCTGTTTTTTTTTCTGATTTTTCATGTCATATTGTCAATGACAACAATTCAATTACGAACTATCAACCTACGAAGGATGGCGGATAGAGTATCAACGAAATCGGTTTTGATATCTTAAAAGAGCATTAAAACCACTTTTGGCCATGTCACATGAATATTTATTCCTTTTCATTTCTTTTTTTTATTTACCGCAAATAAAAATCCTCTACATAATTCCATATCGACCGAAATCGGTCAAATTTGGGCAGTAGGCTTAGATTGGCGATGCATTTCATATTTTGAAGTGAGAATGAACTTGGGCCAAAGTACAGTTACACCCAAATTTGGAGGAGGGCGTGTTGAGGGGTAAAAATTGTTTAAATTATTCGTTTTTAAATCAGTCGATACAGAATCAAACGTTGTATTACATATTCAATTATCAAAATTCTATGCTAATGAGAAGGGGAGAAATAACGAGTCTTTCTATTTTTGTCCTTGAAAAACGGCTGATCCACGCATATATCCCCGCCAAATTAACATAGGGAGGGGGGTGATATTTAATGTGTACATTTAGTAAAGTCCGTAGTTGTGCTATTTGGGGGTTTTTGACTTTTCAGCCCCATTGTACGCATTGGTCAGTTTCTCTTATCCCGCCAAATTGAGCTTGTAGGTTGAAATGTTGTGTGTAGATTTAGTACATCTTTTGAAGGTTTCAACTTTCCAGTCGTATGGCATTTTGAAAAATCATTCGATATGCGGCCTCGCGTAATTATGATGGCGATAATTGAAGATGAATGATGTACACGTGTAAAGCATAAAAATTTCCCAAAAATACTCGTGCATTACACATTTACACGCAGACGTAATAGGCAGCAGGTGTCGTCATTAATTCGCACCAATATATACACGTGCCGAATTGTGATCCCGTAAGTTTTAGTATGTTGCACATATGCAGGTAGCAATGACCGAGGCTAAAAAATTTTACGTTGAAATTTTTGTTTAGTGTCACACCGCGATGCCGGGTGTACATCGCGTAAAATTATCAAATTTTATGGCTTTGCCATTGATGAAGTATCGATAAGGATTATAATTTATTTCCCCTGCTGATGTAGGATTCCGTGTTAAGTTACTTTGTATGTAAGTCTACGTACGTTGTCGTTAATTTGTTGCGATTTGTGTAGCATGGTAGGTTGCAAAAATACGGAATTTGATTGCTCTATAAATACATTATTGATTAGTATCTACGTCGCCATGTGTGATAATTATGTAATAAAATAAAGATCGCCGAATTTTTACATCGTTCTGTATATAGGAAAGAGCTGTAATTTTTTTTTTTTTTCTGCACCAAGGTAATAAAGTATAAGATTATTGGAGGCACCTAAATACACCTGCTTTTCGAGATATACCATGTTATCACCTCAATATAATTGCATATTCGAGGTTATGTGTTTGGGGGTATCTGTAAGTATATTTTTGGATCCAGCTGCAGCATCTGCATCATATGTTTACATTATTAATTAAATGATTTTGTTGCGGGTTTTTCACCTGTATATGTGTTTCTTTTTTTTTTTGAATTTTGGACATTTCATAGGGTACTATGTGGCTTTTTAAGTGTGAATAATTTAGACCGATGTTATGGAATTGTGTATTTCAATGGGTAGGATATATGTAATTGAAATTCTTTGATTTGACTTATTTTCGGATAATGTGACGTACGTATTTTGAATTGAAAAACATTCGTAATAAATTTTAGTATCTTATATAGGTTTATTAGTATGGCTGCTTTGAGCTCCCAAGAAGGGACTGTTTTCGAGAAAAAAAAACCTAGTTTTTCGTTTATGCAGATTGAAATTTTTTTTCCATCGATCTTTCTCAAAAGAATACGTACTCGTATTTTGTGACGCTGAATCTCGCTGAATAATTTATTTTTGGTTTAGAAGTCTCCTAATGCTTTCACGGATTCGTCGAAAATTCACAAATCGATGATTTTATGAATATTTCGAAATGACATTTTTTTTTCTAATTTACCTACTTGAAAGCGGCGCATACTAGTAAAATTTCGAGTCGAAGCAAAATTACGGAGGATAAAATTTCCTATCGATAATCTATATTCACAGGTGATCTCTAAAGGTCAATTATTAAAGATATGATCGAAACTTTTGTAGTTTCTAGTTCAAAAAAAAAATTGTCAAAAATCACAAAATCCAATCTCTCTTAGTTAATGATACTTAAAAATTCACCATTTTTATGCAGGGAGTGATGTAGAAGGTACGAGGAGGGATGTAACTAGGTGGTGGTTGAGAAGAGAGGGGGAGTTCTAAACGGTGAACAGTTGAATATTTTTTACTCATAACTTGGTGAAATGAGCATTTATACTAAATAATTCCTGATGAATATTTAAAAAGAAATATACTCCGTTTTTGCAATGTTTTACATTTTTTTAAAAAAGGTTTGTATGAAAAATTCTCATGATTTTCTCTCATTTTGCTACGGTCATTATTTCTTCCCGCCCCTTTCCTTTCACCATTTTTAATCTCCAAAAGAGTGTGAAAATTTACCAATCTTTGTGTCTCTTCTTCTAGCACTGCCTCTGGGAGAGATTTAAATCTATAAATGTAAATCCCTCGTGTTTCGTCACCAACGAGGGGAGGTGAGAACTGGATTTTTATTATTCCGCTGTAAACTTTTAAAATTGATTATGAATAATTTTTTTGGGCTTGTGAGAAGACAAAGAGAGGGGATGTGATCAGAAAGCCTTACTTTGAGGGTGCAATGACTGAGGGAGAATTTGGAGAATGACAGCAGCTTTGGATAGTACTTGCAAGAACGCGAAGTAATGAGGCCAATTTTGAGGAGGACGAGGAAGAGGAGGTGAAAGGGGAGAAATGGAAAATTTATCGACTAGATTCGATAACTTTCGTAAACTTTTTTTGCGAAGTAAAATGTAGTTGGGGCCCCAAATTTACAGAAATGATATTATATTTGTAGTACAAAGCGAATGCGAAATTTTGAAAAGTTGGATTTTTCAGCTCTTTTTGCATTTTTATGAGTTTTAAATTCTTGTCGGTAAGTTCGTGTAGCAGACATGATTTGTCTGGTTTTTTTTCTACTAATTTTTTTGCCAACTTTGTACGATTTGCAAGTTTTTTTTATCAACTTTTGCGGATGACTGGGAATGGGGGTGTGATTTTTTCTGCCATCTCCCTCATGCGAAATTCTTCCTTGTAAGATATACAACTGGACAGTGGCTGAAACTGTAAAAAATAAACCTGTTTGGTATGTAACTGAAATTTCAATTTTTTTCAAAAGTTTTCCTTTCTTTTTTGTAAGATTTCAAATTTCTTGCAAATAAATTTCTTCCAATGGATCTCATGAAAATTTTTTTCAAAAACTTTTTCAAGCAAAAATGGCTAAAATTTGAAAATTATGTTTAGTTATGATTTTATTTTCATTAATTTTCTTCCTCTGTCATGTTGCAAACACTTGTACTTGTACAATAGCGTAACAACTGTCGACTTTGAGGGTGAGAGAGAGGAGAGGAGCTGCTAATTTTTTTTTTAATTTTGCAAAATTTTGACAGTTACAGGTCAAAAAAAGAGTATTTTGACGTATTTCTAAGCTCTAAATATTTACTGAATATCGCTGTTTTTTCGCATGTAAAAATTACGTGAAAAAATCACTTGGGCTGTGTACGGGTTCAACCACCCCTCCCTTCTCCCACCGGTATTTACGCCCCTGTGCCTGTGTCATAGAAGTTTGGATAGTTAAATCAGTGAAAAAAATATTCGAGATATTTTATCCAACTCATGATTTATTCTATCAAGTCTTAGAAACCAAAAAGACCAGATTCTTGCATCTGTCAAATTAGTGAGCTGGTACTTCTTCCTTCCTCTTTCGAATTGAGTACCTACTTACTCCTTTATTCTTCATAGTTGCATTTCATTACACCTTATTTTTTTTAAATAAAAAAATTCTACTATTTTTTTCATGTTATTAATTATTTTCTTCGCGAAAAATAGCTATCTGAAGTTCAAAAAACAGTAAAAGTGTAGGTATTAATTAATGGTAAAAATAATCTCAATTTCCATTAATGAAAAAGCATGAATAAAAAGCCATATCTGTGTCAGAAGAATTTTATTTTTTCATTTACATTAACAAAAATAAAAACCACCGAACCGAAAAGTTACTCTAATCCAAGGTTGGAGCCTGGCGCGGCGATGGCGGTACCTTTACGATTGAAATGCTTATCTCTTTGTGCCCGGCTGTGTCCGTCATCAAAGGGCAATGCGAAATATATTCAACTACGCGTACCTCTAGCCTATACCTATCAGATACCTGCATATTTATCTGCCATGTACCAACTATCAAGTGCTGCATGCAGAACCGTCATTGTTTCGAAACTTTAAGCATGGATTTGTTATATTCATGACCGATGACATTTGTATACAAATCTTGCTTTTTGTTTACCATTGATATCTACGTACCTATACCTACCTACATTTACGAAGTACGTAAGTATTTATGTTGTAATGATTGATAACAGAAACGGAAACGGATTTATGTAACATTGAGTAAAGTTACAGCGTGAAAAAGTGCTATACCTGTTCGTGTATTTTTAATATTATGTGCTAGGGTGGGCCGAATTTTGTTTTTTTTGGAAATCTGCATGCGGCGGGGTCACAATAGTTGCGAAATGACCTCAAAAGGATGTGGTACAAATTTCAGCCCCATTATTAATTTTTTAAACTTGCAAAACTCATTTAAAGTTCAAATGTTCTCAAAAATTGAAAAAAATTGAAAAAATTGAAATAAAAAAAATGAAATTATTGTACTTATTTTGACCCCCCTCCCCCTCCAAATGACAATTGGCGGTAGTTTTTCTCCATTACTCCATTTTTAAAATTTTTCGAAATTTTTTATAATTTTCTAAAAAATTTGGAAGAAAATTTTTTTGTTATTTTTATAAAAAATTACGAAAAATTACGTTTTTTGAGGTCCTCTGAAAAATCGACTGTGGTAGGGAGGATAAAAATGAAATTTTACGCTGAATCATGTGAAATTGATGTGCTACATCGATTTTAGGGAGGTGTTTCTAAAAAAAAATCCCTTCCTAGTTTTTCAGAAAATCATAAAAAATTGCAAAAAATGACTTTTTTTGAAAATTCTCGAAAAATGAAGTAATAATGAAAATATGCCGCCGATGGTCTCTTTGGGTCAAAACAAGTATAATAATTCCATTTTTTTTAATTTTCAAAAAAAAATTCTTAATTTTTTTTCAGTTTTTTAAATTATACATTTGAATTTTAAACGAAGTTTTGCAAGTTTTAAAAATTAAGTTGTGGGGCTGAAATTTTTACCACATTCTTTTGAGGCCATTTCATAACTATTGTGACCCCGTCGCATGCAAATTTTCAAAAAAAGTAAAATTCAGCCCACTCTCTATTGACCTTTGGGTGGAGTGAAAAAAAACATACCTCGGATTTTGACCAAATTCACGGAGCTGATTGACTTTGAGTTGAAAACCCACCTTACAAAATTTTGTGCACTCAGCTCAAAGAGGGTCGGACTATGAGCTCTTAAAGTAGGGTCATTTTCGAAAAAAAACTTAGTTTTTCGTCATTTACTCCCCCTAAAAATGGTATAGGACTCCGTTCACAGAGCTACAAAGATGCGATTTGAGATTTTGCGTCTGTCTAACACATTTTCGGTTCGATCCGAGACCACTTTTGGCCCTCTACCTGGAGGTTGAAATGTTACAGATCGCACTTTTCAAAAAAATACCTGTCAAGGAGCCTATTACTTTAAATACGCACCCAAAAATTTTTTTCAGCACGAAGAAGTGGATTTAGGTTGAAATATTTGGATAGTTTTGCGCAGCAGTGCTGTCAATTTAAAAGATGATTTTAAGACCCTGAATTGTGAAATTTTTCCATCAAAAAGAAAAATATTTTTCACTTTTATGAAATAATGAGATTGGCAGCACTGCTATTCAAAACTATCTAACTATGCGATTTTTCGAAAATTACCCTACTTTGAGAACCCATAGTTCCAACCCCCAATATGTTAGAGGCCCAAAATTTTGTATAGTAGTTTTCAACTCAAAGTCAACCTCTTTCGTGAATTTGGTTAAAAATTCACTTTAATTTTTACCAAAATATTGACCTCCTTTGAAGGTCAAAACGCGGGGGAAAAAGTTCATTTTTTTGGGCATGTTACACCCCTCCCCCTCGTATTTTGAGCACCCCGAAAAATGTATGTTTTAACTAAGGATATGGCGGAATTTAAAAGCAGTTTTAGCCATTACTCCACCCTCTCCAATTTTTTTCAATTTTCCTCTTTTTTTTTTCTTTCTTAACACCAGGCTCTGGAACGAAGGCCCAGAGGCTTATTGAAGGGATAGTTGTTTAAAGAAGAGGTTTTAGTCCAGTTTTACTCACAAAGGATTGTAGATTTTGAATTTTCTTCAGGATCGTTTGATGTAAGGTATAGGGCTATTTTTCTGTGATACTTGGGACATTCGAAGAGTATATGAGTTATGGAGATTTGGCATTTGCATGTTGG
>FIZR01017409.1:0-25700 GCA_900060175.1 Ferrisia virgata
ATGAAAAATGCGTTCGAACGCGTTCTTCGTTCTCGTTCTCGTTCCGTTCTTGCAACACTGGTTCGAAGTTCATTGGTTAAAGGTTTTTCTTTTCAATGTTCATCGGTTGGACGTTTTTCCTTCTTCGCACAGGAATCTAAAATAAAAAATCTACTCTTGAGATCTTGACCAATCAGAATTGTGAAATAGGTTAAACAGGAATCAGTGAAAAGCGCTCCTAACGAAAAATTTTTGAGTAACTCTAGACAAAAAATTTCCGCTATCCGTTTACTGTGGTACCCGCTGATTTCCATCTTGTTTCAAGGTCTATACATCAAAAATTAATTTACGAACAATACGACCCAGCTTGATATTCACAATCCTCCTGCCATCCTAATAGTCAGGTATGATGCCCATCATTACAATTTCTCAGCATTTCATTTTCAACATTACCTTCATTAATACCTGATAAAGTCTCATTCTTCTTTTTATTCCACAAAATTCCTTTCCTTGTGAGCGGAAACTCGTCGATCTTTAGGCAGCGTTTATTTCTTTTTACAAATAACAAGTACAAGTCGATAATGTAATTTTCGTCACTAAATCATAATACTGCGCAGTAAATTACATCCTTTAATCAAAATACCGCAAAGCCTAAATTTCTCGTCTTGAAAACTTAATAAAAATCCCAATTCAAATAAAAATCAGCTTTTAAATTTCCGACTTGTAACCGGCGCAATGTTTAGGTTCACCCTCTAAGTCAACACGCACCTCTAATAAGTTGTCTTGATTAAACACGATGAAAAATCTCGATAGTAAAATTGAAAAAAGGAATGTATTCTGGTTTCTTTACACTTTGAGCATTTCGTTGACACATTTTTTTAAAAATAATTGCGCAAAAAAAATACAATTTTTGGAATGCCGCGCTTTCTTTTTTTTTTTCGTCTAAAAACTAAAACTATTTATAAATAGAATTAAAGCTATAATTACACTTATTCGACATTACATCGTCGTTGTCAGTTAAGTAGGTAGTTTGAAATTTTCGTAGATATAACACATTTCGCTAATTTTCAATTAAATTTACATGGAATAACTCAAAAAGCTTCGATTAATTATATTGCACTTTTCAACGAATAATGAAAAATAATAAAGAGAGGGAAAAAATAAAAGACCAGAATAATTAATTTTTTAGGCACATTATACAGATGGGAAGAAAAATGAAAAAAAAAAAAAGATTAAAATAATTAAAGTACCTAATAAAACACGATGCTATCGCTTTAAACACAGCCTTTAAAAATAATTTCTTTAGAAATGTTTCAACTTAGTACTCGTTTAAAGTGTACGGCCATTTCTTAATCCACGCTGAATGGTTAACCAAGATTAAGTAAAAAAAAAAAAGAGTAAAAAAATAAAACCTCTTAAAATGATTTTCCTTTTTTTTTCTCTCGTTAAAAAAAACATTGGCAGTGTAAATGTTACATTGTAACGATGAATTTAATTATTTACTCGTCTTTTTTTGTTTTTATTGTTACTATTTTTTTTTTTTTCACTGATCGAATATTTGTACAAATTTCTCCCCATTTTATGAAAAGCCTGTCACGATACCGTGGAATTATTCAATTAGTATGCGGGGATTTTTTTTTTTTAAATTTTGAGGTACTTTTAATAGTAAAATACGTACATGTACATGTGGAAAACTAATAAGAAGAAATGTCATTCTGATTAAATCAATACTGGCGTAATACGAGTTTAAACAGAACAGACACGTCATCAGCGAAGCGTTAAACGTGTCTTGGTGAAAATGCACACAGCACAGGCACATACCAATACCATATTATTGAATACGTACGATTTTACGATAAAAATATGTACGTATACATATAAAATGACAACGGTGGTTTAATAAATGTAAATAAATCTTCGATGAAATTTGACTAGACCTCGTTGAAGAGCCATTTTTAACAAGGCTTTTCAAAAGGTTATACATAAAAGCGTCATATACTCTCGCATATAACAAAGGCCGCCTTTTTAGGTTTAAAATAACACCCTATAAAGTTTCGATGGTAAGTTATGAAAAATGATATCTACCATTCTAGCTTTTAAACTGAGCAATGGCTGTACTTTCAAAGTAGTACCAAGCTTTCCCTTATATAATACGCGTTTTTTTTTTTTTTTTTTTTTTTTTTTTTGATTAATCTACACATTTAAGAATTATAACGAGAGTCTATATACATAATACATTCACAATATTTTTTTTTTTTCAAAAAAAAAAAGTAAAATGGTAAACGTTGTAAACGTTAATTTATACAAACATTAAAAATACATTTTACATTGCTTATGCAATTATGACACACGAGGTACGTAACTCTTAGATACACTCAAAAAGATAAGTACCATTTCACTGAAGTCGATTTCAGTCTAATTATTTGGTATAACTTATTTTTCATATTTTTCTCCTTTTCTTTTTTAAAACATATAATCGAATACTTTGCTTTATTTTCTTCGTGTTTTTTTTTCTTTTAATTGTGCAGAATATTCAAACAAATTTTTAAACTAGCACGGTACATATATTAATATTGAAGACTTTTTTTACACAGCAATTTATCGAATGAATAAACCAACTTAGGTACTTTTTGGGTACTTCATTAGTTCATTAGTCGTTGATTTTTTTAATGGAAAATGTAACGTGGTAGCTTAAAATGTCACATGTGCGTGAAATGAAAACTAAACGAACCTGTCCAAATTTTTATAAACAAATTACTCGCGAGGGAAAATAAATTCGCGGATAAAAAATTCATTAAGTAGTCATCCACTCACATTCGAGATTAAATTAATTTTCTTTTTTCATTTTGTGCATTGAAACGAGAAATAATTGCTCTTAATTGAATTTTTTTCCGCTATTTGATACAGATTTTGTGATGTTTTGCATAGGAATACTCAAACGAAAATGAACAATGATTAAATGATATAAGACAGGCAGGGGAAACAAGAGTATATCAGAAAGAGATGTCAAAATAATACAATTTGTATAGGGTGTTCCAACTTGTTAGTACTCCCTTTATACCACAAGTACAGCAACACAAGGTAGACTTATGTGGCAAGCGTTGCCTATTCAAAACACTACAGGGGATCTGCAACAGTCATTTGTATTTTTTATTTCCAAAAAATTTCAATTTAAAAACTAAAAATGGTACAGATGTCTAATTTACGCCAAAATGTGGTAAATACAGTCTAGTATTTCCGGTTAAAAAAATTAGGATCGTAGGTAATATGGTTCGTGAAATATAACGTATTAAGTGTGAAAAAATGTTTGAAAATTTTGAAAATTTTTGTACGAAACTTTTCAAAAAGCTCTCTTAAGTACCCTGTTAAAAAATTTTTCTTCAAGTTACAACGTGCCCTCCACCAATTGACACTATTAAATTCTCCCTAACTTATTTAGATATTTTGAAAAAAATTGCCTTGTTAAAATTTTTTTCCCTTTTTGAAAAAACAATTTTCAATGAAAAATAAATCTCGTCTAAAAACGGATCTTTATTAAAATATTTGCTCGATTTTGATATATTTTCTCTAAATTAATTGAATATTTCAATAAAAAGAGTTTATGTTAAAAGTTCTATTTTCATGGAAAATTTTTTTCTAAAAAAAGGAAAAAATTTTTAACAAAACAATATTTTTCTGAATATCTGAACAGATTGGGAGTAATTAATCATGCCAAGTGATAGGTACTCTGGATTTTAAAAAATTATCAGCAAAAAATTTTCAGACATTTTTTTACATTTAATTCGCCATATTTCACGAACCATATCACCTGTGCCCCTAACTTTTTTACCAGATATGCTACATTGTATAGCTAAATTTCCTACAGCACAACCCCTGCAATGTTTTGGATAGATAACCTATGCTACACGAGTCCAATTACTGTTGCTCTGATTGTAGTATGAAGGCGGTAATATCGAGACGGAACCGCTTGTATATTAAAATGTAATATTTTAACATTAAAAAACCAATGTTCAAAATTTTTACACCTCCAAAAATGTCAATGGATCATTCTAAATATTTCAAAGCTGTAGAGTGATATTTTTATTTGGGAATAAAAACATAGATATCATATTTCTCTTACACTTTTTTATATTATTCCAATCAATGACTCATAAAACACGTTTTATTTTTCACGGGGTCTCTGATTTGACCACTGACCTCACTTCCTTCTCTTAATGGTTGATCTAAAATAAGAAAAAATTCTCTTTTTGCAAATTTTTAGCTGTAATATGCGATGAAATTCGTAATTTGTACCTGAGAAAAAAATGTGAACGGTTGAAACTGGGTTTTTCACGACAGTGTTTTGAAATTTTAAATGATCAATACTTAATACGCAAGGTGGTGTTTTGTAGAGAAGAATTACATCGATTGAAAATTTTTCCAAATGAAAGAGCATGCTGACAGAATAAGACGGATTTTTTCAAGAGTTCACATAATGACTTCACCCTTGACCTCTGTTTCTCTACACTCCCTCCCCAGTTTTAAAATTTCAAAACATTAATAAAAATTCAAAAAAAATCATATCTCAGATTTGGCACCTAAATCATCGATATCTTTCATTTTTCTTCATATAACTTCAAAAAATGCACTTTTTATTGATTAAAGAATCCAACTTTTTTCAAAACCTCGCTCCCATTTCTCTCCAGCCACACGTATAATTAACAGTGTATTTTACAAAAAAAAAAAGTTTCTTGACTTACCTCATGGGTGAAAATGACTCCGCCCCCTTGAGACATTCTGTGTACGATCCTGTGCCTCAGTATAAAAGAACTAGGGACCAGATTTTGGAAGTAGTGGTTCCAACTACATGAAAGCTATGCAAATTTGAATAAACAAGGTCTCCACTCCCGTCAATTGATCTTTTAAATTCATCAAAAAAGAAAAATACGAATTTTTCTGATGAAACTATTCACGATAACAAATATTCATGTAGAGAGAAAATGAAATTTTCGTAAAACTTTGAAAATAAAAAGTCAAATGAGCAACATTTAAACCATAAACAAAGTTTGGAGGTTGAGTCTGGGATAAGGGAGGGCAAAAAGCTCAGCTCCCCAGGTTGGCAAAGCAAAAAATCGTAAAAAGTGTGTACATTTAAATTTGAGCAAGTTGAAAGTATTTTTCTTATTGGCTGAAAAGACGCATGAAGGTGGTAAAAAGTATTCAAAAAAGTGCATTTTTCAAAGTTTCACCACGAATTATGTAGATTTTACATGAAAAAATAAGATTTATAGCAAAACTATTCAATATTTTCACCAATTTTCAGAATATTTAACATATTTTTAAAAATTTTCAAATGATTTCAAAAGATTCCTAGTCATTTACATGAAATTCAGCATACACGTAAAAAACTTTCGGGGCGAGGGGGGAGAAGGACTAATTAAAAATGCAGTTGAACCTTCCCCTTCCTTCCTGTTAAATAAATTTATTCTTCTAACTAAATTTTGATCTCAACTGGGCTTAATTTTTAATGGTTATAGAGCATGTTTTTTCCCCGAAATTTCAAATAAATAAGAAAAAAGTTCAATAAGACTCATCTTCAAAAATATTCAAAATTTTCCAACTTCAATGTTAAATTGCTTGTATATGTTCATATAAAAACAATGGAAGGAGTGAGACCAGTGGTCTAGCTAGGAATTTTACGCCAGGGAAATTTTTTTCACGGTATCCCATCGACTCACGTAGACGTACCACGTCTTCTCGCCCACGTCAAGAATATTCTGGAAATGAGAACAAAAAAGAGAATTAGTAGTGCCCGAGCAAAACGAGAGCCAAAAATTTTAGAAATTCTAAATTCCAAAAATATTAATCATTTTACATTTTTGCAAAATTATTTTCAATTTAGGGCCTCAAAAATCTACCGGTCTATAACATTTTGTTACCCTCTTTGTTCCTCTACTGCCCCCCTCCATTTGATAAAAGCAAGTCATTCAAGGTTGGCTAGGTTTTTTCTTTGTGAAATGTGTGCGATAAAAAAAACTTAGCTTCTCAAAATTCGCCTCTCATGAATTATGTGATGAATGTGCCATAAATTACACGAGCGAGGCGAAGATGAAATTTGATTTTTAAACGATCAAAATTCATGAGGAGGCGCATTTTGAAAATGAACTACTGATTACTGAAATCACTAATCAGTAATCAGCTATCAAAATACTTTAATTTTTGCCGTCTCTTATTTGTTGCTGGGGGAACCATTAACTTATTGCCCTCTTGCTAAGCTATCAATTGAAGGGGGTGAGGCTATTTATATTTCATCTTTTCAACTAAATTTCAATCAATCACAAAAATTCAAAAGAGGTCGTAAGCGACTGAGACCTACTGATGATTTGAAACCGATTCAAAAATTCAAAATATCTTTTATACGAACAATTAAAACCAAAATACGAAACGTAAATTCATCGCAATATTTTCTACGGTGATTTTGCTAATAGGAGGGGGGGGGGGGGGTTATTTACAAATTTTTTTAGCGGAATGCATGAATTAGGGAAAAATTCAGGAATACATGGAAAAAAAATACGTCTTTTCCGAACATTACTCTACTTCGAGAACCTATTGCTTCACCACCTTCGAATGAACAACTCAATAATGGGGAGGAGGGGGAGGCTGGTGAGCAAGCGTTTTTTTGAATAGTCAGTTTTGCTTTTGCTCTTTTGAAAACCTTGGAAAAATGAAAAAAAAAATTGAGGAACCCCAATTAATTTACCTATATTAGCGAAAAATAGGCAATTCGATATTTTGGTCCAAAAAATGCATACAGGTTATGAAGAAAAAAAATATTACGCAGGCATAAATCTCAAAGTAAAATTTTAGAAATTGAAAATAGTGTTTTTGGAGATGAAAAAAAATGTAACATTTATGCATGGATAAACCGAATTCCTGCATTGTGTCCTATTTACTCAGAAATTACTTGATCTACGAGGTTCATTTTTTTACAGTTTTATTCAGGAATACCACAATTTTCTTTTGATGTGAGGTTTTGGGGAAATTCCCACTCCATCCCAAAAATTCCATCAATTCAATCAAAATTACTACAGTTCTACATGAATTAGGTCAATGTAAAACCATGAAAAATTAAAATTGCCCTAAATCCTTCTGTCAAATTACAGAACCTGAACAATACAAAATTAAAAAAAAAAACGTAAATTGGTTGGATAGTTTTGGGGAAAATGGGATAAAGCAGAAAAAATCGCTTTATTCATGCATAAATATTATGTTTTTTTCATCTCTCAAAGACATTTTTTTTTTATTTCTAATATTTCACTTCAAGATTTATGCAAAGGTAATATTTTCTTTCTTCATGACCTGTATATATTTTTTGGACCAAAATATCAAGTTGCCAATTTTTCACTAATATTGGTAAAATTAATTGGGATTCCTGACTTTTTTTCGAAATTCTTTTTATCAATTTTTTCTCATTTTTCCATCACTTGGAAATAAATTTTCCCCTATTGCGTACATTCAGCTCGAAAATTTTGGAACTTCTCCCCCCCCCCCTAAAATGGCAACTGTGATTTCAATCAATCAAACAGGTCTAAAGTCGCCTGAAATCGACCGTTCTGTCAACTTTTGATACACCCAAATAGGTAAGACCAACACAAACGTGTTTTACAGGTCTGCAGTATCGGAATGATTTCTAGGGAGATCTTATTGAGCTTCCGTTGCTTAATTTGAAAAAAAAATCTGTTACACCGAAATCACACATAAAACATCCTAGGCACTTGGGTTATTAGGTAAATAGACGCATTTAGAAATTTATCGATGAAGGGATTAAATTCAATACGCCAAGTGCAGTGAGGATAAAATTTTGAAAAAATTGGATTTTTAAGCCATAAAAGGTGCATTTTACGGAGTTTAGGTTTCAAATTTTGAAATCTCATCAAAAAGGTAATGGGGTTTTTCTAACGATTTGGACATTAAATTCAGCACACGCATAAATGTAAAAAATATTCAATTTCTTCACTCTTCAAGTGGGAGGAGGCTATAGCCCCAGTAGTTCCTGTGGGGGGCCCCACCGATAACGTAGGTATTTTAAAAACCACTCATAACCTGCAAACAAAGAGCATTTCAACTTTCATTATTTTGCCATGCGAAAAAAGAGCAAAAAAATCGAATGAATGTTTTTTTGAACATTCTGCACAACCAAATCCCCACGCAAATACCCGGTTAAAAAATTGTTTTCGTGTGTAAAGAGAAAAGTTGGTAATACATGTGGCGCGTGCGACGACTCTAGCGTATAAACATTCGTTAAATTTTCCATTTGAGCCGTTTCCTTGACGCGTCTTCTTAACTCGAGCACGTAATATTTTTGAAGAAAAAAAAAAAAAATCTTTTTTTAGTCGTTTGTGCGTAGGTCTATACGTTACTATACTTACTTACATATGGGATAAAAAATGAAGGAAAAAAAAACTTAATCTAAAATAATATAAAATACAAATATTCCGCAGGAATTCTTCACCGTTAATACTGCTATTTTTAGACTCCTCGAATGCTTGTAATATACGTTTTTTATTAAGTCTTTTAAAAGCTCGCTCGCGCAATCATGCCTCAAAAAAAAATAGTTAAAACACGACGTGGTGTTTGCAAATATCACAACATTGGGGGGAAAAAAAGGAAAAAAAAATGATCGTACATAATTCACGTAGGTACACGCGTCACTCATCCACAGCACATCGGACGTATAATTGGGAAAATAGTGAAAAGCAAAGTATTTAATTTTTCGAAACAAATAACGCGTTGATTTATTAATTAAAAATTCACCTGATTGTCGTCTGTGGCTCGACGCTGGCGGCGTCAAATCGGCGCCGGGTCGCAATCGCTCGCCGGACTCGTCGTTCAAATTAAAAAATTATTCTACTCGTCAATGATATAAGATACGAAATGCTAAAAATTAATAAAATTACGTTAAAATTCGGCAAACCATCCTGCCGCCTTCCTTCCTTCATTCACGTATTCATTCGTTCGTTCCTTTTGGGATGAAAAAAAATTTACAATGCGAATATCATTTTCATACACATCGATGAATTACGTAAATTACGTAAATCCAAAGCGCGATTAACGTTCCGTTCGAGAGAGAGAGAGAGAAAGAGAAAAAAAGAAGCAGCACAAAAGCTGGGGTCGAGTTTCGAGGTTCAGAAGGGATAGTGTCACTATACTTGCAGCGCGTCGGTGATTATGGTAAAAATTTCAACACATCAAGATACATAATATTAATACTGAAGCTCGTAGATTAAAAACCCTGTGTCTATATAGAGGTAAGCACTAAGATAAATAATCACGATCGTAATCCGAATACGATGGTCTTCTGGTCCTCGACGACTCCCTACTATACGGTCTACGATGACTCGAGTCTTGCGAATGACATGGCACATCTATCAACGTATTAGGAGAAAATCTAACTCGCGATATAGAATTAGAAGAGCTATCTCTGGCCGACATATAACTACTATCCTCGCTGGTTACACTTTCCGGAGGAGTTGGATTGGTCGGCGAACCGGGACCAGACGACGACGAGCCTCCGGTATTCTGCGCCCTTAACGCCGGCGACAGGTAATTCGATCGTTTCAAACTGGAACGTAATTTAGTCGTGCTAACGTCCAAAAAACCAGGCCTTTCGCCGGACGATGAGTCGACTGAATTTTGACGCGAAAAATATCCGGAATAGTCGCCAGCTCGTCTCGTATAAGGCGAATAGAACATCTCTGCTCCTTCTTCTCCTTCGGCAGGATACACCGGGTTATTATTACTACTGATA
This sequence comes from Ferrisia virgata, assembly GCA_900060175.1. NCBI lineage: Eukaryota > Metazoa > Arthropoda > Insecta > Hemiptera > Pseudococcidae > Ferrisia > Ferrisia virgata. The sequence continues at coordinate 9,767 of FIZR01017409.1, forward strand.
CCTATATTACTGGATGTATTCGACGGTGTTCTACGGTGAGTGTAATGCCTCGGACTTCGTATACTATTATTCGCTTGAGGCGGATTGTCGTAGTAGGAATGATATGACGGTTCGTCGCCGTAAGCGTAATCGTTATTGCTTTGGTATTGGTAACCAGCTGCTGCGAAAAGTAAAAGTTGCACGATAAAGTTTACGAATCGTCGATAACGAAACTCTTCGATGGTTTTTTATGTACTAACCGGCATGATGCTCTGGACTTCGGTATAATTCAGATCTGCAACTAGAATCGGTAGAACTGTACGCTGTTAGACCTCCTGAAGGGGCCGGAGGAGGAGGATACGATGTCTGTGAAAGATAACAAGCGTCAATAATACATTTATAATACGATGCGATGAGATAAGCATCGAATATGAGTGCGACTTACTTCTAATTCTACGCCAGGGTTGCTGATCTTTCTTCGTGGAGTGCTATGCTTCGATGAAAAATTATGTTGAGGGGAATCGTTAAATCTAAGCGGTTTAAGATCTATGGTATCTGTTAATGATGGTCGGTAATGTTTCACAGGTCCGTGGTACGTATTACGAGCGTAATCTGCAAAAGTCAAAACAAATCATTTTTACTCAGGTTTTCTTAAGTATCGTCCGGTCTGATATGTTTTTTTTTAGTCAGGTTTTCCGAAGCCAAATCATGACTATTACAATCATTTTGTCTGGTGTTTTTTTTTTTTTTTTTTTTTTTTTTTTTTTTTTTTTTATCTAGTTATTCCAAGGGAAAAAATTAATTACTCCACCCCGTACGAGCCAAAATTGCTGAAATTTAAAATTTAAACGTTCCATGGTCCAAATTGAGGCAGGCCCATCTTTGAGGATGGGGGTAAGTGGGGGGTGAAAAATCGAAAAGTAAAAAAGTTTCACTGCCAATCGATAGGAAATCGAAAGAGCTGTAACATATCCTAAAATAAACTTCTACGTCGGTTACAGTTCAAGAAATCTGTCCATTTGGATCATTTTACAAATATTTCGACAACTGCTCGTCTGTACAGGGCGTACTAATTCGCCTAGAGGGTTGAAACTTGGTAGGTAGTTAACAGTAATGCCCAGGATATGCCTTTTGGGGGTCTCGACTCGCCATCCCCAACCCATCCCATTACAGGTCTAAAAAAAGTCATTTTTTCAACGTTTTCGATTAATTACTCACCTGTACAAGTCGTCCTAATTGAGCTAACGCCTTGATACTTTGTACACAGGTGGAGGAGATATGTTGGGTGTGCCTTTCGGGGCTCTGAACCATTTCAGTCCAAATGGACCCCCACTACAGCCCCATGAAAGGAATTTTTTTTCCATTCTTTCCGAATTTAACGATAAATAAGGGTAATCGTGATACATATCCATGGAAATATTTTTCACCATCGATTTGAACACGTTGATAAGACGATGGAAAAGAGATTAAAGGTCGACTATTTGTTTAAAAGTGTACCTACGCTTCTTTCTAAATTTATTCTTCAAGCTATGGCAATTTATCATCGCGGGATGAAATGCAGGAATCGAAAAGTGCAGGAAAACCTGACTCCGAGAGCATCGCGACGCAATGCTTTTTAAATCTTTTAAAATTTGTACTAATCCAAAAACGGTTTTTTTGTGAATTCAATAAATCAAGGGATCCTCATCACTGTACTAAAAACCCTCTTGCATTGCGAGCTGTCAACGGCTCAGTTTTTATTTTCGATAAATGCATAAAAACGCCGCTGACTTCCTTCCTCCCGTAAAAACTTCACACTTCAAAACTGATAAAGAAATTTTTTCTGGATTTATTTCGAGAATGAGCTAAGGTTCATTTTGCAATCATGAATAAGTTCAGGTTTTTTTTACGGCGAACCGAGTATGCAATTTTATTAACCTGCATACTACTGGTGAAGTAGAATTTGTGATGACGGGCAGAAATTTTTGGGTCTCGACGTGACTAGATCAAAACTTAATAACAAATTATTCAAAGAGCAGTTTTCAAGTTTTCGCTTCTTTTAAATAATTTTAAATTTAATTCCATCATTACTTTTTATACCGAATATTGAGATCACTACTTTTTCACTACTTTCACTGCCGGTTAGACACCTTGCTCTGATAGAACGTATCTGGCTGTCTACAAGCTATAATTCAAATACTTCTTGTGTAACATAATCTATTTCAAGTGAAAGTTTTGCATGAAGAATGCTGTTATACGATGGATATCCAGTCACCCAGGGTCCCAGGACGTCATATCGGATTCACTTTTTACCCATTTTTTGTCGAAATTTTTAGAATTAGAATATGAAAAAAATCGTTTAAAACCATCAAAAATTTGCTAAAAAATTGGCCTAAAATCGCGAAAGTGTTGAAAAATAGATTGAAATTAATATAAAAAATATGAAAAAAAATCATTGAAAATTATTGAAAATTGGGTTGCAAAATTGATCAAAAAACACGAAAAATTGTCAAAAATTATGTGAAAATTGACTTGAAACATGAAAAATGTTGAAAATTATCAAAAATTGGGTACAAAAGTGCGAAAATTGATTAAAAAACGCGAAAAAATGTTGAAAAACATGTGAAAATTAAAGTAAAGTATGAAAAAAATCGATAAAAGTACTCGAAAATTGATCAATACTTGAGAAAAATTTTGTAAAAATTCGAGAAAAATCAGTAAAAAGTACAAAAAATTGATTGAAAACCATTTAAAAATGTTGAAAGATATGTGAAAATTGACCTAAAATATAAGAAATTTAAAATTATAGAACAGTGACCCAAGATATAAAAATAGTATTAAAAATCGTCAAAAATTGATTAAAAAACCGTCAAAAATTGCGTAAAAAATTGAAAGAAATACTTAAAAAAATGGAAAATATTGATGAAAAACACGATAAAATGTTAAAAAACATAAACATTGACAGAAATACGCAAAAGATCAGGAAATTGATCAAAAATCACGAATAATATGGAGAAGTAGGTTAAAATTGACTAAAAATCATCACTTTCACTCGTCTTTCAACATTTTTTTTGTAATTTTTGATGACTTACAACGATTTTTTATAAATTTTACTTCAATTTCAATATGTTTTTTAACATTTTTCCGTGTTTTTTGATACATTCTTTTGTACTTTATACCCTTTTTTGTCGATTTTTTACCCAAAGTCAGTTTTCACCTATTTTTCAAGATTTTATCGCAATTTTTCGTTTATTTTTTTATTTTTTTCTTATTTCTTTCATTTTTTTTACAAAATTTTCATTGATTTTAGACGGTTGCGTTTGTTCATATTTTCAGTCCATTTTCACCTATTTTTCAAGATTTTTTTCGTGAATTTTAGTCAATTTTCAATGATTTTTAACGATTTTTTTCACATTAAAGTTCTATTTTCATACAACTTTCAACAATTTTTCGTGATTTTTGATCAATTTTCGATCTTTTTTTAATTTTTTTTTAATATTTATTCGTGACTTTTAGTGAATTTTCTCAATTTTTTTCGTATTTCTGTCAATTTTTTATCCAACGATGACTTTCAACAACTTTTTTCATACTTTAGTTTTATTTTTACCAAATTTTCAACATTTTTGCTGTGGTTTTTGATCAATTTTCGATAATTTTTACCAATTTTTTACATAATTTACCTCAGTTTACGCATATTTTCCAACATTTTTTCAATTTTTTTAAATTAATTTTTTACCTAATTTTTATTGATTTCTAACAATTTTTTTTTCCAATTTCCCATTAATGTTTACATAGTTTTCAACATTTTTTTTGTGATTTTTGACGCTCTTTTTACCTCATTTTCATGACACAGAAAATCAAACTAACGAAAACAGAAAATAGCGAAGAGGGGACTGAAGGTAAAGGGTTGAAAATACAAAAGGCGATCGTTCGAACATCTATCTGACCAATGAGTCAAATTTCAGCCCCCAAGATCAATTCGAATGAAGGGGGTGCGGAGGGAGGGGGCGTTGTGTTACAGCGATGAATGATTCATTTCTCAATCTCAAAAAAGTCGAAAAAACCAATTTTGTCAACTTTAGATTGTTTTAAAAGGAGTTGATTTTTGGATACATTGTGCATTTCACCATCTGCTATTGATTGACTGAAAAAATTTGATTTTTCGCTTCTTAACAAAACCAGTTTTTGATTCGAGATCAATCAAGTTGTCATCACTAAATTGCACCACTAAACCAGGTCTAAAACCGTAATTTGATCGATTTTGGTTCTTACCGAACTGAGTAATTAATTTTTTCCATCGTGGAAAAAAACCACATTAAATATTTACTCTCGAAAATAATCAAAATGGACATGTAAGACCATGAAACGAACAGGGTATATAGGTCTCGGTCCAAAATTTCAGAATAAAATATTTTTCAATTTATTTATGTGTGAGGGTTAACTGACAAGAGTGTTGATGTGCGATCAAGCATACCTGAGTTTTGCAAACCACTTTTATTTAAAAAAAAAAAAAATCACTTACTCGATGAACTAGACGAATAATCGTAATCTGTATTTAAATAAGGTCTAGCGTGATCACCTTGCCAATACCTTTGGTGCGGAGGCTCATCCCTGGGAGAAAAAAAAATAATTCCGCGGTTTAATATAAGTAAATTATCGGTGGTCACTAAAGTTCCAATAAAATTGATACATTACCGTTCCGGTATAAGTCTAGGATGCACATTAGTAACATTTGATAAGCGTATATCATAACCTGCTGCTACGCCGGCCAGCATCGATGCCATATTACATAGCAATGCTTCCACCGTAGAGCATTTTTGTGACTTTGCATTAATCAAATGACTATCTTCTTTTGAGCTATGGTATAAATTTGCTGTGCTCGACTCGTCGCTCAGCCATTCGTTATCGATAGGCGTATAATGGTAATCTAGAAAAATGCAACATGACCATTTTACATACGTCGATAATCTATTTTGGTGTTACTTTTAAATGCTACGTTCCTATCTATCTATCTATCTATCTATCAATAAATGTACGAATATATCATTAACCTAGAAATAGCATCAATTACAGAGCAACCCGAAATTAATTTTAAATAAAGCAGAAATATGATGGAAAATTGATCACAACATAATTTACCAACATAATAATACAAAGAAGCGATAAAAAGCATCAAAATTAATTTCAAAATAAGCGACGGCATCCATAAAGCGTAAATTAAACAAGCCATCAGCATCGTTGCTAATAATTTTTCAACAATATACACATTATTATGATAAGCTAAATAATTGCAATACATATACATACAATTTACAAAAGCAAAATTTATACGTACAAGGTTAATCTTATAATATAATTAATACATAAATTATTTATATACAAACGGAAAATTTCCACCAGCAATTTATATCACTCGTACAAATAGGTAGGTAAGTAGGTACACATACAATACATACAGCAATGTACACGCAAATTGTGGATTTCATATTCTTCGATATTTTTTTCTTTTAAAGCAAAATAAAAGCTATGAGAAAAATGCGTTATGGCAAAATTAATTACAATGATGGTAATATTTACGTAGGTAGGTAGTAGGTATTAAATTTTAGCCAAAATAATATATCGTAAAATTAAACCAAACGTATTTAAACATACAACAAATACAACATTTATTACGTCAATCTTCATGTATGTTTTTTTTTCAGCTCTTTCTATTGTCTCCATAATTTACCTAAAGGTTCAAGTATTTTGAAGCTTTAACCTCACGTACCGAAAGATACTCAAACTCGCATAGAATATTTCCAACTTGCAATACGAGTCGATATAAAAGTACATACTTAATTGAAACTTTGAAACATAAAAAAAAATAGTAAACCATATTATAAGCACTTCCACTTTTTTCATGCAAAAGTGAAAAAGGTACACATTCTGTACTGAAGTGCTTTTAAGGATCGTCATTGAAAATTTTCCTTCGCCTTAATAGTACGGTATTACTCTCTTGGTAAAATAATCAATAATGGACCAATGTTACAAATAAATTTAAATGGCATCAAAAAATTACCTCATCATATATATTTCAAACGTAATATTTTTTTCTCGATTATCTCTTCAATCTTTGTTTTATGAATAAAATTTCAACCAGATGAATCATTGGGGAAGTGGATTATTTTACGGGTAGGTTATTCTTTATAAATTACTTTTTTCCAATTAATTTCATACACAACGATTAATTTTTGAACGAGTCATTTAAAAAATGAGTTGAAATTTTTTAAATTATAATTAACGAGTTTACAATCAGGACAGATGTAAAAATATAAAAATTGAAAGTTTAAGAGCAACACGTAAAATAGATTTCTTTTTGGTATTATTTCTAGCAGCAATATTAACTTAATTTTCATTTGAACCAGAGAATTGGCAACACTGCACACGACTGTTTCACTAAACCGAATATTTTTTAGATAAATATGGAAGTATAATTTTTTAAAAGTACTTGATACGCTGTTTGGGAACAGGTTTCAGATGTCTTTAAGCGAGTCAATCTAACAGACGGATACGAAGGACTATAAATAGTAACCATAAAAAGCAGATATAGGGGACGTTTGGTAGTGTGTGTGGGGAGAGGGGCACCAAGCATGGTAAAGCCAAGAATTGGAATAATTGTTTAAATTTGAGTTGGCTAAAAATATGCTTCTGATGGAGAAAGAGGGGGGGGGGCTTATTCAAACGCTCAATCATTATTTCTAACAAAAACAAGTAACATTGTATAAATGCATCATGGAGCGAAATGAGAAGAGAAACTTTGAAATAAAATAAGCTTTTCATTGAAAAAAGCTGCATTTCTCGAAGTTTTAGCCTCAAATTTTTAGGTATTAAAAAAAAAGGAAACAAGATCTCAATTATAGAAAAACCTTAGAGGGGAGGGGACTAATTCAACGCCAACTTTTCCTTGAAACATTCCTATGAAAACTAGTTGTTTCCAAGCTCAAAAAGAGGATCCGGCTTCTAATGTCTACCCTTACAATCAGCCTAGATGGCTGATTTCCGCTTATCAAAAACAAACAACTTTTACGACCTTTGCCCCTTTCCACTCTCTGCTTGAATTTTGTTCATGACTAAATTTTGACTGTAGGTATTTTTCATTTATACATAGGTATTTAATCTATTATCGATAAAAGCTTACTGGGAGAATTTCAACGATTTCGAATGCCTTTGAGCCAAGTAAATGATTTTAATTTCTCGTAGAAAATATGAAAACAAATAGAACCAGGGTCTTGGTATCAGATGTACATAGTTCTAGCACCGGGTCCGCATGGTTCTGGATCCAAGTTCACATAGTTCTAGAACTAGACCCACATAGTTCTGGAACTCGGTTCACCTGGCTCTAGGTAGGTACCAGCGCAGATGGTTATGAAACCAAATCCACATGGTTCTAAGTCTGGGTTCACATGGTCCTGGATCTAGATCCACACAGTTCTAGAACCCGGTTCGCGTAGTTCTGGAATAAAGTTTAGATGGTTCTGGATCCAGGTTCACATAGTTCTAGAACCAGGCCCACATGGTTCTGGAGCTAGGCCCACACGGTTCTGGAACCAGATCCGCACAATTCTGGTACCAGACCCACACAGTTCTGAGTCCAATTTCACATGGTTATGGAATTAAGTCTAGATGGTCCTGAATCCGGGTTCACACAGTTACGGAACCAGGTCCATATCGCTCCGTGTTCAGGTCCAGATAGTTACGGAACCACGGTCCCATAGTTCTAAAACTGAGTTTTCATGGTTCTAAATCCAGGCTCACATGGTTCTAGAACCAGACACATATAGTTCTGGGTCCAAGTCTAGATGGTTATGGAACCTAATCTAGATGGTTCGGTATTCAGGTGTACATGGCTCTGGAACAAGGTATGCACGGTTCTGAAACCAGATTCTTATGGTTCTAGGAATGGAACTGAGAGCAGATGATTTCAGAACTATGAACTATGGCCATGGTTCTGAAATCGAGTGTAGATGATTCTGGAATCAGATAACGACTGGCACAGAACCCACTACAGACAGTTCTGGAATCAGGTTCACATAGTTCTGGAACTGGATTGGTCATCACGCTTGTGGACCGGGTCCAGGTGGTTCTAGAATTAGGATCAGATGATTTTTTTTGGAACCTTGTCCAGATGGTTATGGAACTGAGACCTGATGGTTGTGAAACCCAGTCTAGATGACTTGGGAACTGAGTCTTAATTGGTCCAAATGGTTCTGGAACTGGTGTCACGGAACTGGGTCCAGATGATCTCATCGATTTCCTAGGAGACCCTGAGATGGATTTTTATTGAAAATACCTCTCCTCCCCGCCATTTGTAGATTGATTGACCATAACGTAACGATTTTCTTTGACAATGTGACGAAGAAAATGAGGCTACAAAAATAATCTAACATAAATGCAAGCTATTTACATCATACCAATATTTTCCACATCAAATGGATGCATGAATAAAACAGAAATATTGAGAGAAAATTAAATCTTAAAATGTGGATCTGTAATGATACCATTTAACATTTGTACATAGATATAAAACTGAGTGCATGATAATGGTATGGAAAATGAAATCCTTAAATCCAATCTTGACCACCCTAAACCATCAAAATTCTACATTAAAAATAACCATTTAATTTTATAAACCTCAGCACATCTGCTCTGGGACACGATGTCAAAGCTCCCACACCCCATATACATGATACGCATACTTTCAACAAAACACTGCTCCAATCGCATTTGCAACCGTATAAAATCAAAAATGTGATATGGTTCGATACTATACAACCTGGGCCCTTCTACTACAAAGCCAATTGATCGATTCGGGTATGCACTTGCACTCCAAAGCATAATCATGCAATACCAATCATGCTCGTCTGTTTTACGATGGAAAAATGCCAATTTTACACCCAGTTCGCGGCCTTGCCTTATATTACGCTTAGCCATCGATTCGATATACGTTATATCATACACATTAGATGAACATAAACGTATAAATAAATACGCACGAGATTAACAACCGAATAAATAATATAAATAAATACGTACATGAAACACATAAAAAGAGATAAAAAAAATTTTCCAAGTGAGAAATAGAGAGAGATAGAAAGACAGAGCAGATGAAACAACAACAAAAAAAAATGCAAAACAAATTATTTAACACTCACCACTACATCACATTCGACGCACAGTTCCAGCCAATCAACTTGATGAACTTCGCGTTGAAACCGTGAAAAACTTATTCAACATATACTTTAAAATATCAGAGCAGCAATTGAAACGATGAAAATATCAATTTACAATATCGTCGTATAGGTAAGTCAAGTATACGAGTAAAAGTATATCGTAAATACAAAAATACATACTACAACACATAAAATCTACCCACCACTAAATTAACTTAGTATATGTCACTACGTGTGTACGATAATACGACGATGCCACAGACATAGACAAATACGCCGTCAATTTTATCGTCTCGTGTAGACACGATTTTCGCAGCTTTACAGAATCTTGCTTATATATGTTTGTATTTTTATAGTCTTGCATCACGAACACGACAAAAATTCTATAAACGTTCACGACAACAATGATAGGTACATAATTCATCATATACCACAGACACTACATATACTCGCAGACACATCAAAACGACCAGTTGAAAAAAAAAAGATAAAATTTTATTATCAATAATTAGGTATACAAAATTTAAAAAAAAAAAAAAAAAAAAAGAGGAAAACAAAAACACGATAAAAACAAAAAGCTAAAATCTATAAAATCGTGCCATTTACAAAATATGTACAAAATCCAACACCCATTATATTATAACATAACTACGTCAAAATTCGATCTATAAAAAAGAAAGGGAGGGGAAGAGGGTATAAAAAAAAGCACGTGCTAGCGTAAAAACAAAATAAGCAATCAAGTAGGTAGTAGGTACCCGCCTATATGATGTTTAATAAATTTTGGCGGTTAATTCGTGTAGGTATGTTTGTATGTGTGTGTGTGTTATATAGGAAAATATACCCGCAACCTTACATTAACTTCGAAGTTAAATGAAAAAAAAAAATAGAAAAAAAAATTAATAAGACGAATCCAAAAACTCGAAAATTACAAGTACATATCGTAGATGAGTAAGTCTTTATCTTCTTCTTCGATCGTACCTATTTCGTTAAGGACGCCGAAATTTGATCTCGATTGAGCTTGATGTTTCTCCAAATTGGGCGCTGACTTTGACCAAATTTTATCCGTTACGGGTACCGTATTTCTTAGGTCGATTATTTGTCCTCGTTCTTTTTGATGACACGTACTCGGACCCCATGTTTTTCCTTTCAGTCCGTCAGCAGGCACTAAACACCCATCCCTCTGTTGATTATCAACGTTTTCTTGTACAGATGTTAGTAAATTAGTAAATTCGCGATGATTTTAACTCCTTCCCACCCCTCAGATCATCGATATCGACTATATAACACCTAATGTTGCTGTCATCTATAAAATTTTCATGTACCTATAGCTAATTGATCTCCTAATGCTAATTTTAAATACACCCATTTCCTATCGTATTGGTGATTTAAAATACCAACGTGGGTAATTCGACAACGATTAAAATTTTATAGTAAATAAGTAATTAAAAATCTACTGGCACGTTCTACTTATAAATTCTACCCTCCCTCCTCCTGTCTTTATAAACAGAAAAATGCGGGAAAAATAAAATTAATCAGAAACCGGTTCCGAAATATCATCCAAACTCGTATGAATCCAAACACAGAAGTACAGTCTTATAAAATAACATACCAAGAAAAATAGGTGATTGTAACGATTTAACGTGATTATAAATTTTTGCGAACCATTTTGTAGAACTGGTTTCTATTGCTATCTAAATTTATATCATCAGGCTTCGCTTTCTACTTCAAATCATTTTTAAGCAAAAGAAAAAAAAATCAAATAGAAACCCCTGCCTGCAGAGTACTTGTACAATATTAAAAATACATGAAAATGATACAAAACCGGTTTCAAGATGTAAATCGATATTTTAAGATTCGTGTAAACATTGTAAGCACCTAGATCAAAGGTCTTTGAAATTATAAAAAAATCACTACTGACAAGAATAACTGTATTCAGAGTATTTCAAAAAAAAATGTTTAAAAAACAGATTTCAAAAATATCGGGGGGGGGGGACTAATTAGATTTCACATAGTTCCCAAAAATATGTCAAAAAATATTTAAATCAAAGCATAATATTCGAAAAAATAATAATTTAAAAAGTAGCGCAGGAAAACTATCAAAATCGATAAAAAATCATTTGGGATAAGCCGGTTTACGTTAAAACTTCGAAATAAGAACTAGTAAAAACGATAAGATTCAAAAAACATTTTTAAAATACAATTATATGACAAAGAAATTGTTCGTTTCGTCTAAAAATGAGCTAAAAAATACATCCATAGGTCAATTCAACAAATCAACTTTCAAACCGGTTTCTTATACATGAACACAGTGTCTAGCTGTTCACTAGGATGGGACGAATTACGTTTTGGGGAGGGGGGAGACCTGCAAACAGTGCGGTGGGGTTAGCATAGTTACGTAATGGAGTCAAAACGATGTGGTAAAAACTCCAGCCCCTAAATTCAATTTTCAAAAAATAATGAAAAAAATTATGAAAAATGTTCACAAAATAGGAATTATTAAGTATACGTTTATTTACAACGAACATTATTATGGGTGGCAAGTTTTTATCGTTACAGCTTCATTCAAAAGTTTTCAAAAAATGTCACATTTCGCTATTTTTTTCGTGAATTTCTGGGGGAAAAAAGCCAGGATTTAATTCTTTTTAGAAACACAAAGGGGGGAACATCAATTTCACACAATTCGGCACAATTTTGCAATCTCAACATCCATCGCTGATTTTTTAGATTATTTGAAAAAATTATTTCAAAAATTTTTCAAATGAACCAATTAAAAATGGAAAAATTGGTTCCCTGAGAAAAACGTAACCGAAATGGGCACATTTCCCCTAAAAAAGGTGATTTTGTTAATTAAATGAGGCGGATGAAATATTTCGCATGGAAAATACATTTACAGAGGGGTTCTTTCCAGAGATGCAATTCTCTCATCGGTACGTCTCGATGTCGCGAATTATAGCCCTCCATGGGTGGTGGGGGGGGGGGGGGGGGGGGGGGGGTTTGAGTCTGTAAATCATTTGAGATGAACACGGAGAATTGCATTTTAGAAAATAATTACTGAGAACAAATCCGTTTTCGACACTACTGATCGTTCCCTTGTTAGTTGGCGGAATCGTGAAGTGATTATTTTTGGAAATGTACAGACTTTGATTCTCTATAAAATTAATTCCAACAGTATAATTTTTACCACGTTCACTTTCTTCCAACAGCTTTCACCAAATTTTAAACATGTTTGAATTTTAATCCAAGGCCATCGCTGCTTTTAGCTTTTCACAAACCAAATGACGGTTCTTAGTGACGTAGCCAAGGGAGGATTTCGGGGATCTAAACTCTCCTCGAGGCCAAAAAACTTGCGAAATTTTCACATTTACGCTGTTTTTTTTTAAACTCTTAAAAATGAAATTTGCCCATTTTTTCAAAATTTTTCCTCCGTTTCGCTCAAACATACTATTTAATTTGTTTGTACAAATTCAGACTCAAAAAACAGTACGCAGAAAAAGAGGGAATCTCCTCTTTTAAGCCATTCCTGGCTACGTCATTGACGGTCCTGGCATAAAGAGTAAATGCAAAGAAAACCTCTACTTCTACTTTAGTGTGTTTTTCTTTGCAATTCACACACTTTTCGTGAAGATTTTTCCTCTGACCAGTCCAGTGTAAAGTAAGTAATAATTTTTACAATCCTAATCGCAAATAAAACCAGAATAGACACCGTGCCCATAGAAAGAATATTCCACATTTGTCAGTCTCATTCCCTAATTATATAAAAAAAAAAAAAATAATTTCAAAAACTTATAACAGTCCGAACTGGTATAGTTTATCAAATAACGACAAAATTATATCGCGATTTCTGGCATTTCTTCGTTATTTAACACACGTATGTAAAAACAAACATCAGTCATATTCAATTTCCTTTATAATCAATTAACGTACGAAGATAGGCACATGAAACAAAACAATGAAAAATAAAAATCAGTATTGGTTTAATTTTTTTCCCCTAACAATAAGAAAAAGGCGAACGAAAACGAAACGATAGTGGTTTAATTTTAAAAATTCCGGAGAAATTCACTAATTTATAGATAAACGTCGCAGTATAAAATAAATGGCAAATATCAATGGTCTTTAAAAATTATTGTTATGCAGCTTTTATAGAATTATATGTAAGACATGAGTAATAGGTATTCAGTTTAGATAGTTCCGGTCCTTTGATGATAACACAATTGTACTAACTCGTAACACAGAACGTACTGGCGATGGATTATCATCAATGTTCTTTTCAGTAAAGATATAGTATTATCTATGAGAAAAATTTACACAAAGATGATTAATTTTTAAAGGGAAAAAAACCCAATGATATCACGATTATTAATCCGACCATATTAATGTTCTCCTTCTACTAGACTTTGACGATATTATTTTACTTAAACTTCTTGTACAACATAAAAAACCAACCCCATAATCCAAGGGACACATAAGCTATATTACAATCGAGCCCCGCATCATCGACGTGAAATTTACGCCAATACATCGTCTATGTATTTTCGTCGCTAATATAAAAAAAAAAAAAAAAAAACATTCTGAGCCAGTGCTGCTTTTTGGCTGCGCGCGTACAAGTGAATTTAACAAATGAGAATAAAAAAATCACGAGCTATCAGCATTTGAAAATGAAAACAAAATAAAAATCCGTAAATAAAAAAACGACAGCGTAATAGACAGACGTGCAAATCACACATTTCCTTGCACGACAAAACTACTCGACAAAACATCTACGAAGCGAGATAAAAAAAATCGAGAAAAGAAAATAATAAAATAAAAAATACGTATTCGCGAATTTGCGAACCTACAATGGTGTTACGTATCTTACTCGTATTTCACTTGCGTTCTTCGAATATACACAAAATGGCTCACTTACTCGCTATGTGAAGTCTAGGTATGCTGGGCGATGCAGGAGGAGAATTTGGTACACTCATATTAAAAGATTTTCTTTCTCCAACTACAGTTTGTTGTACGGTAATTTGATGTCGAAAATCTATACGAGCAAATATTACACATACACGTACAAATAAATTTACAAAACTCCATCACCATCGATCTACGTAGCGCTCGTAGATGAATAAAAAGCCAATAATAATGGATCACACATAGAAGACTTACCAATAGGCGAACTAACGACTGGTCTCTTGTTGAGGATTTTACTCAATTTCGGTAGGCTAAAATGACCTCGACGTTTTTTAGGCGTTGGTGCTTGTTGCTGTATCATCAAATGAAGTTCTCTCTGAACCAGTTCGAATTCTTTCATTTGTAATTCTTTTTCTTTTTGTTTAATTATCGCAGCCATTTCCGAGACTTCTTCTTCGCGACATCGTAGCTCCTAAATTCAGCGTAAAAATGAAAGAAAAATATCGTTTCAAATTATTAAAAAATAAAAATAAAATTTCAAGAAATAAAAAAAAAAAACAAAAAAAAACACGCACATAACATGACACAAAAAATTCCAAGCGGAAAATTTTTTTAATTTTCAGCTAGTGAAAAAAAAAACACTCTGTATGGCGGTGACATTAAAGTATAATGTTTATGAATAAATAAAATATCGATTGCCGATGTAATCACGCACAAGCTCCAAAATTAAGCGTATCAAATACCCTTTCGTAAAAGGGCTATTTCGATATTTATGTATTATACGGATCGCAATAATGACCCGTACCTTGTAGCTATTGCTTTTTCATCTACTGTAAAAGCCAATGAAATTGAAACAAAAAAAAAAAACAAAAAAAGATTAAATTCAGCTATTACAATTAAACTAACCTCCTCTTTCGATTTGAAAGCCTGTAATCAGATATTATAATTAGATCAGGCGGGCAAAAAAAAAAATTCTATCTACATTATCAAAAATAATAACGATCGCGAAGATGAGAGAAAAAAATATAAAGGGGAAAAACAACATTATACATATGTACATTACATACTCGTAATATAGTACTCTTTAAATTAGCCAAATTGAAAATACCAGCAATTAAAAGTGAAAAAATATCTAAGTATATCAACAAACTAGGCCAAAGTTCTAAATGTCACCAAAAGTGGATTTTTTTTTTTTTACTATACACATACAATAGATACATGACTGAGCTTTTAGATGTATTTTTTTTTTTTTTTTTTTTTTTTTTTTCGCAAATGAGCATACTTGTAATATGCTACTTTACAAAATTCGCTCGTATATTCTCCGGTCACGTAGCATAACTCTCCTTTTATAAGTATACGTGTGCAATCCAAAGGTTATAAAAAAAAAAAATAAACGAAATGTTTCCTTTGTTTTAGGGTACACTGGTGTCAGAAGTTATACAACCACGTTTTTAATTCGAATAAATATAAAGGGGTACTTAGAAGGGTCAAACTAAAAATCTAATTTCATATTCGTATCCAGGGGGTTAGATTCATGCGAAAACGACACCAATATCACGACCGTACCTATGACCCCAAAATAGGGAGTGAGGGGAGGGGGTATTGCTACGGCCCAATAAAGGGCCCCACGACGATTTTTCTTCCCAGCTATGATCTTATATTTCTTTAATCTACAATTAAGCTAAATATGGAAACCATTCGGACTTATTCAGATTTTCATAATATACACAGTCCAATAATGAAATTTATAGGAGAGTAAAACAAGGTTCTTATATTTAAGGGTCAAAAATTCTATTCAGTAAGTACTAGGGTGGGTAAAAAAAAAACGATTATTTTTTTTTCACTTGGTACCCTGAAAAACTGGTTGGTAGACACCT